>CAXAMN010022262.1:133877-259225 GCA_963970005.1 Durusdinium trenchii | reverse complement strand
TATGTATGTGTGTATGTATGTGTGTATGTATGTGTGTGTATGTGTGTATGTGTGTGTATGTGTGTGTATGTGTGTGTATGTGTGTGTGTATGTGTGTGTATGTGTGTGTATGTGTGTGTATGTGTGTGTATGTGTGTGGATGTGTGGATGTGTGGATGTGTGGATGTGTGGATGTGTGGATGTGTGTATGTCTGTATGTCTGTATGTCTGTATGTCTGTATGTCTGTATGTCTGTATGTATGTATGTATGTATGTCATAATTGAGTCATAATTGTGTCATAATTGTGTCATTGTAATTTTGTTTTTTGTTTCATATGTTCCTTTTCGTACAGTTATGTTTATGTGTAACATGTACATATCCCAGAACTGATCCAGTCAAATGGGTGTGTATATATATATACATAAAGGTGCAAATGTATGTGTGAGAGTGTTTTCACTTGCATTTTGGCAGAACAATCTGGGAGAACCCCCGTCTTCATCGTACACAGCGAGGTTTTTGGCCAAGTAATTACCTGAGTCAGTCACTGGCTTGAAGAACAAGGAGGAGGAGGAGGAGAGGGAGGTTGTTTAGTTTTGAGGTTGCACTCCCTGTCCCTGTTAAGTAGCTGGATGGAATAAGGCCCCTTGGAGGCCATGAAATCCTCTACAAACAGGTGGCCGCAAGCACGTAACCATGATTCTTTCAGGGAGTCAACCGATGCCAGGCATGGCTGGTGCAACGGGAAGTCGTGGTCACCAGTAAGAAATGCCTACCCTTTCAGCCACGAAGGCCAAGCAACGTTGGGACTGTTGCTGGTCAATCGGACTTGGAATAGAAAGCTGTCTCAAGGCATGCGTTGCCTTTTAGCAGCTCGCGCATCTGTTGAACCAGGTTTGAGACCAGCCTGTCTGTCTTCTCACAGGCACATATCGGCCAAACTGCCCTGAATCCGATTCTATGACTTGCACTTTGCTGCCACCTCCTCCGCTTCAAAAGGAATGACCAGGAACCGAAACTGCCTTCCAACATATTCACACAGAATCCTCCCCCCCAAAAAAAAAATGAAACCTCACGTTGGGAAAGAGGGTTTCCCATCCTCCCAACGATTCCCAATCCCCCAAATCTTCCCCGGACCCGATCGGACGAGACCGGGCTCCTCCCGGGGCGTTAGGGCGTCCTCTTGCAGCCCTCGGGCCTGGAACGCGTGACGAGTGACAGGACACGTGACAAGTGACGGTATGCGGCCAAAGCGCCAAATCCATTTTTAGGCGGTTCGACTATGGAAGTAGATCTTGGTTGGTAGAGGAAAGTACCAAGAGTTCCAACTAGAGTTCCACTATATCACTATGTCCGCGGTCATTTCGAGGCAGTGAGTACTTGATCTGTGCGGGGTTCGTTTGGAGCCGGATCAATTCTTTTTGGACAGCCTGCTTTGCTCGGCAAAGCCTACTTCTTCCATCTTCCCCAGTCCCTGTTCATTTAGGATGTTAGAAGCACGCCAGCTGTCCTGCCTCACAGTGCTTCAGGTAGGGCAAAGAGCTGGCTGGGTGGCCTTGCATGAGCAGTGGTGTTTTGGCTTGTCTTTCTGAGCGACGTGCGTGCGGCGCGGGGCAGTTTCAGCTTGTAGCTTCCGAGGAGTGCTTGGATCTATACAAAATATAAGACTTCCGATTCCGTTTGGAGGCGCCAAACTACAAATTGAACCAAATGCTAGCATTTGTATATATATATATATATGTATAAAAAAGGAATGATAAACATGTGCGGCATCCACAGCCAACGGTGCAGTCGTGCCAATAGAACATACATCATTATAGAAGGCTCCAAAGGTGGCTTCTTGTTTCAACAAGAATCCTTCAGTCCTTGGACATGCAAAAGATTCCAGGACCAAAGCGGTCCAATTGGAACCGGCACAACGTAGCACAGTCTTGCAGGGTTGTCGAGGTGGCCTTCAACAAATCCCAGTGAGAACCCTTTACAAACGGGAGAATAGGTGTCCCAATCCGCCAAAAAAATGGAAGGACTCCATCTGTGCCCTGATCAAATCATCTGCTTCGTCCCTCACAGACGGAACACCACCTATGCGTCGTCCCGAACCGGGCTCTTCGGGGCCATGGAATCGTGACCGTCCTGGGTCATCCTTTCGTCATTTGTTTTTTTCAGGGAAAAACGACACCTGCAGGTGAGTTCGGTTATTTGGGTGGCTTCTGTGTGGTGCTCTGAGATCTCGGAATTCGATCGTAGAAAAAGACACGTCGCTCAACATGGTGAGAAACACCACCCACCGGAAACCTCGTTCTTCGCGTCCTCGAGCCGGTTCTTTGCATCACCTCGTGATGGTGAAGAACCCCATCGGTGGTGTCGGTCATTTCGGAGGCTTCTCCCAGGAGTGTTTCCGGTCCCTTTTTTTGCGGGGGGTCCTTTTAAAAACCATCTGTCCTTTCGACCTTTCGGATGCTTCGTTGGCTCGAAGCTGGCAGGCCCACCTGGCCCACCCAGCACCGCCGGTGCTCCGCCGGTGCGGGTCCTGACTCGGTCGCCGCTGTCCACTCGGCCTGGCATCTGGCCTTCGGTGGAAGCGACGGCCTCCAAATCCTCCTCCACTTCTGTCAGCCTGGGCCGATCGATTTTTGGGGCCTCCAAACGTACAAGTGTTTTCCTCGGTTGCACAAAAAGAAAGGTGGACACCCAAAGCCACTGAAAACCAGTTGTGAAGAACAGTAGAATAGGATTCCAAATTTTGGTGCCAGATATTTTGTACGCGGAGCCTTCATGGCAAACACACAGAGTATGTTCTTTTAGGCAGAATTTTGAGAAAACATAGATTCACAAAACTAAACTTCTTATGAATCTTATGAGGGAACTCAGCCTTTGGGATTTGGGGCAATCCCTCCACTCTGCTGATGAAGGCAGCCAAAGCCAAACCAGGCGTTCCCGGCAAGGCTTCCACGTCATGTGCAATGGTCTTCGTGTAGCGTGCTGCCTAGGAGAAGCTCTGGGGACACCCACTGCAGCTGGCCGTGACTGCCCGTTTTTCGACACAACCCATGGATTTTCTATAGTATAGGTAAAAACCTGTAAAAAAAAGAATAACATCGTTTGTGGAGGAACAACGTGAACAGCCACGTTCATGGGCTCCACTGGTTCTTTACGGGTCAGAGACAGCGCTGATGCCGCTATGTCTCTCTCCTTAATGGGGTCCGGAAAACACCACGTGACCAAAGAAACTGGCAACAGACTTTGAAAAACCACAGAATTTTGTTGAAGAAGTTCTGGTTCACAAACACAACCATTCTGAAGATACCCCACTTGGTGTTCCAACAGTCTGGTGGAACGTGGTTCAGAACGCATTTCTGATGAACCACAGCACTGGGGTCAGATCAAAGAAACAAGCACTGTAGTTCGCAACACAATAGTTGGCACATGGAAGACTTGCAAAAAGTTTAAACTAAAATCATGAGGATGACTTGACCGCTTCGTCAATAACGCTCGTCAATTGCGGTCGTCGGACGGTTCCCAGTGGCCGCGCGTGCCGTGGAGACGTCTCTCAGTCCCCGACCCATGCCAGCTTGGCCAAGTGGGTCTGCCTTTATATCGGCCAAGACGGCAGGGCGGCAGAGACCAGGCAGGTGTTTTTTTGGGGGGGGGCCATGGGTATGTTATGGTATGTTCCTCATAACAAAGATTTGTCGAATAACAAACACTGATCGTTTCATGATGAACTGTGCTGTTGTGCCTTGTTGATAGTACCGGAGCTTCGTACCGTCACCATTGGTTCAACCTCGATCCAAAGGAAACCTCGATGCTGGATGTTCTAACAATCATGGCCCAAACCTTTCATTGGCCAATATACTGGCCTGAGCGTTTCACTGGACACTCCAATGAAGCGTTTCCCCAAAGACATCATTTCTCCGGTCGTCGACCGCCGATGCCGCCGATGCGGAAGCCCGAGGCCGTTGCCAGTTTCCGACCGAATTTTCGGGGAGACCGAATCCTCGGCGGCTCTGAAGTGGTTTTACCACCTTCAAAACGAAGGAATCTCCCTCCTGAACCATCTCCTGGCACCTATCGAAAAGTGATGAAATGGTGTCTCCAATGACCCTTTGATGTTTTTGATGAGGCTATGTGGATCCATCGGGTCTCTCTCACCATTGCCTTGGCTCGGCCACGAGCCGCTTCGACCGGTCACGATCGAATCGACGAGAACGATCGATCGCCCAAAGTCCCCGCCTTTGTTCCTCAGGCCGCCCCTGGGCGCGCCATGGGGCCATTGAAGGGCTTTTTGAGAGGTCTTAGATGGAGGACTCGTGGTTCGGGTGAAAATGATGCTGTAAAAACTCGATATCTCCCAATGGTCTCTTGGCTAGAAGAACACTCCGCACAGAGTCCCAAACATCCGTGCGATGTAAAGAAACGCCGTGTTGTCCGCGGCTTCGATAAAGAAACGGAAATGCCTCCTGACATGAGGATAGTGGATCCTTAGAGAAGGAAGGACTCAAAGGTCCCATAGAATATAATTTGGAATCACTTTCACACCTTTCACTGCCTGACTTGAAAGCCTGTTGGTGACCTGTCACTGCAAAGAGTTGGGTCGAGCACCGGAGGGCACCTGGTGAAGAGTGGACAACTCCAGTCAGTGAATCACATGTGTTTCCATCATTCAACTGAGCCTCAGGGCACAGGTTGATTCAGGGTGAACATCAGGTCCTCTGCCAGTTTCTAAGTCTGGGTGCAGGCTGATGTCAAACATACTCCAGCCTACGTGCTGGAAACTGCTTGGCAAGGTGACATCTTGAAACAGCCATGGGTCAAGTTGACACCACAGGTCAAAGTCTGCAGGCTGCTTGGCAAGGTGCTCCTCCTCTTCTTATTGTTGCTTCTTTCTGCCCCGTCTTTAACTCTGGGAATGGGGCCCTCTGTCCACACAACAACCACACCATGTGATCCAAGGGCTTGGATCACGCACCCACCTTTTGATCCATACCCTATGGATCGAGGTATGGATCATGTGATTCATGTGTGGGTTTGGGTGTATGATCCAAGCCTTATGTGTCTGACCGCAGCCAGATGGCTGCAGGTGGGTTGGCGTACTGCCGGATGCACGTACCGCCGCCCACAAATCCCAGACCCTGTTTTGTGGGATCCACTGACCCCTGGGAGAAGCAGCTCTCGGGTTGGAGATATTCCAGGTGGGTCTAAAAAGCAAAACCGAGCACCCGCAGGACGCACGACCACCGACATTTGCTGTGGCCTTCATCTATTGAGTTTGAGCAAATCTCTCAGGCAACCTAGGAAAGGATGACCGCCCAAAAAGAAGGATAAGGATTCTCCAATCCATCTGTTATGCCTCTTGATGTCTTTGGTGATGAGCCAACGAACAGCGACGTGCATGTAGCAGCAAACCGCAACTGTAAACTACCAACACTTCCAACAGAAGAAACACCAAACATGCACACAAAAGCCCTGCAGACCCCCTTCAGAGGGGCCTTCCCTTCCTTTGTTCTCTTCTTCCTTTTGTGAGTCTTTAAACACAAAAGCCAACCACTCCAAGCCCCCAACGAACAAACGGGGGATCTCTGCAATTCTTCCCAACCCCTCGGACCATCGTCCACGGGGCTGGCCGCCTCTCGATCCCAGCGGAAGACCAGCTTGAAGGGGAGGCCCTGGCGACCGAAGCGCATCGCTGGTTCCAGCCACCCCACGGAGCGATGGCCTCCAACCGTCCGACCGCATGACCGAACTGCTCGGCACGGTTCAACTGAGCTGCCTGTTTGTGGTTCTGGTCTCAAGAAGGTGGGTGACCAAACCATATTTACCCATAGGTGTTCATTTGGCGTTGCACGAGAAGCGCTTCTTGTTACTAGTAGTAATGCCAGGAGCTACGTTCGTAGCATCCTTGCTCCTAGTAGTAATGCCCTTTGCAACTAGTTTTCAATTATGCAAATGGCGCCCTATTGGCTTGTCCTGCCTAGCACTTGTATGGAATTGTCACTTCGCATTTGAAGTGCGGCTGACACCTTCAGCTTCCCTGGAAGAATACTGCTACAGTAAAAGAACCTTGATCGATCTTTAACGAAAGCATGCTTAGACATGTTTCATCATCCATGGTCCAAACTGGCACTCCACCCCTGCACAGCTCACACTCACCGCGGAGTGTTGTTGCACATCCGCTCGCCTTGTCGCTGAGGTTCCGCAGGGCAGAGGTACCTCGACTTCGTGTTCCGCCCGCTCCGGTGACTGGCCCCCAGTGTTCACCCTTGATTCGACGGACACACCTGGAAGCCACTGGACGGACCGGACTCAGATCGACTTTGGCCATACGACACCGCGAGACCGGGGCAGCATGGCCACCGCTGCGCTCGACCGCTCTGCGCGAACGCAGTCGTTCGACGAGATCTCGCTCCAGTGATCTCGAGCCCCCCAGAAGAATGGTTTGCTGCGAGCCAGTCGAGTGTCTGTCGGATGACCGAGCCTTTTCTTGGCTTAAGGAACGGGAAAAACAAAGGGAATTCCACCACAGGAAAATGCGGAGAACCATGGTTCGTCACATCAAATCACCCTGCGCAAGTCACCAGGGTTTTGTGGAAACCGTCGGAAACCTCAACGTCAAAAGCCTGACCTCTGAAGCCAATGACTCAGGGAACCCTGATCAACCACATGCACCGCAGGAACTGACCCGGACCTTTGCAGCAAACCCGGACCTTTTCTAAAGCTTCTTTGCAGTTGAAGCTTCACGGTGTGTGAAGCTTCACCTGGAATGTCCCTTTCGGCGCAAACCCGGCGCCTTCTTTTTTAAGGTACATACTTGAAAGGAGTCTCCTCGCCTGTCACTTTTAAAGGCACTTGGCGTGTCACTTTGGGGGGAGTCTGACGCGCCTCGGCGCTGCACAACCAAGCTGTGGATAGATAAGGGGAGTCTCAGCTGGTGGTCAGCTTTGTATCGGATGTCCTTCATTATCCTTCATCAACTCAGAAGGTGCCCAAAAGGCAATATATTATGCCATCATTTGCCCAAAAAAGCAGACTAGTGACTACACCTGGGTCCATTGAACAGCAGCCCAGCAATGTTTGCCCGGTTGGTGGTTCCATCCACTTGAAAAAGGGAGTCAAACAGGTGCTTCCCATCGCGCATGGTGGTTTTTCTGGGCCACCCGGCTTGTAAGGTCTGCTCCCTTCAGCGCCTCCACCGGCAACAGTCGAGCGCCCTGGCGTGCGCGACTCTGGACCCACCCAGCTGTGGAGTTCATACTGTGACACACCTTGACCTCGGTGGGTGCGACCTTTCCCCAGGAAATTGTGCCCCACAACCTGATTGGGGGGGAGGTTGGGGATGAGAGTTGGCCCTAGGACCAGTTTCCGAGCCCAGAACTTCCAATGACTCAACTTAACCTGCCTTCTAGATCTTCTAGTCATCTATATACACTTGGAGAAGGGTATCACTTATTTTTGAACCAGGTTGGGCAAGTTTGTCTCTTGGAAACAGGACTCAGGAAAAGTCCCACTTTGAGAAGGAAAGCTCAAGAGATGTGCCTCAACCCTCTGCCACCGAGCGCGAACCGGTGCAGCTGCGGGCGCTCCTGTGGAATGCTCACTGTCGAGTCGAGGGTGGGCAGGACCATGCCCTGCCGGACGGAGAGCAAGGGTTGGGTCATGCCTGGAATCCTGTGATTTAGAGGGGCGGTTGCGGTGACCCCCAATAGAAAGACGCATGCGACACCGGATCCAATCTGGGGTGATAGACCAACCAATTGGACACCAGATTGGTTGATCGCATGCGACACCAGATTGGTTGGGATGCGGATCCAATCCTCTTTTACTATCCAATCTGGCGACCATTTCTGTTTATTTAGGGACAACTAAGCATAGAAGGAACACATATCATCGATGACGTCAAGTGAGCGGCCCTCCCAAGTATCAGATTTGATGTCTCCTAGGGCTGGTGTGGTCAGGGATCACTGGCGAGCACCTTCACATGAACAGGTTGCAGTTGCGCCCAAGCCAATTGGGTTGATTGGGGTAGATCAATAAGGACCAATCATTTACAGCGCGACACGGGCAGGTCTTGCTTACACCATCCTCTGTTGAATGGACCTCCTCTTTTGCGTCACCGTACGGCGCATATCAAAGCCTCATTAGTGCCATAGAACAAACCTCCAGCACACCCCCGCGAGAATGGATTTGCAAGCTGTCTTCTTTCGTGCACTCTAGTGTGGGAGAGATGGACATATTTTCACCAAGAATTCATCAGCGCTAGGACAGTCTGGCCGCATAACTGTTTAACTTTCTGCCCCAACCTGTGTGCTCCTGTCTCTGATGTGTTTGTATTTGGCATGCATGGAAGGTGTTCATTTACTTGCAGTCAAAAGTCTAGAGAGCCTCAGATTGCTTCACAACTGAAATCAACTACTCATCCGACAGAAGCTTAGAAGGAACTATCATGAGTTACTTATGGAAACCTTTAAAAGTGCGAAACACCAATACTTGCAAGATACAAAGGGGAACTCATTTTCGGCTCAAACTAACAAACGCATGAAAGGGCTTCCAGTATAACAGTTGTTATACACGTTTCAGTTTGTTTTGGATCACCATCATCCCCACCTTGATTTCTTGTCTGCCAAGACCTGCTACCGGTTGGGATATTGGCTCAACTTTGGCACTAACCCACTTGTTGGAGAGGCCTCACTGTAAGACACAAAAAGCATTAGAATGTATTGATTCAATGTTGAGTCAAAAAAGGGCATCCAAGTAGCAAGAACTCCGATATTGACACTGGTTTTATTTAGGTTCGATGGCATGAACCCAAAGATGTCTTAGACATATGGGGTCCACATAAAGGGACTGTGCCATGCCATCGAAACCGCTGGCATTGCAAAAAGCCTCTTCCAAGAGATCACGCCCCCGAGATCAAGCCTCACGCAGGACATATTCATCCGAGAGATCTCAGCCGAGCAGGCAGACCGACCGCGCAAACCGACCGCGGATCTTCCGAGCGGATCTTCCGACCGGTGAAAAGGACTCATGAAACATCGTGCCGTGCGCCGAGAAGATTCCTTCAGAAACTGAGTTTATAGGGTTTAGGGTGGCCACGCGATAAGCATCCAGCATCCAGCAGGCAATGATAAGGATCCAATGGTTCTGTGGTCCACAAATGGACAGAAACGGATTCCAACATGTTGTTTCGAGGTTTGTTTTGGTCGATATCTGCAAATCACGGTTTCGGAGGTCGATCGGTCAGATCGTTCACGGAAAAAACGATCGGCCAAGAGTGACCTGCGTCCATTCTCGGTCCCTCGGTTCCACCGAAAACGGTCGCAAAACGATGAAAACGATGTGACACCACATGCTTTTTGGGCGCACAACCGACCGGAGCTCTACCGGTGGCGACACGAAAACCGGCTTTCGCAACTCCTGCGTCGAATTGCGAGCCGTGGTAAACAAACCTTGCGATGGATTTTCACGTCGGATTGGGTCTGAAGACTTGGCTCCAAGAGCATCTTTGCCCAAAAGCATGATGATAGACATGATTTTTAAACAATAAGTGGCAGTGGTTGGGAACAAGCACACACGACTCAAGCAGCACTTTGAGTTCAAAGGCAAACGTTCCTTCCAAGAAGGATAATGTAGGATTTGATTGGGCTTGTAAGCAAGGTCATGTGTCCGATGATGTCTGGGGCCATTTTGGCTGATGCTGGATAGTGACATGCGAAGACACGAGTGCGCACCCCACCAAGCTTGAAAACCCTCTTTTGTCACCTTCATGTTCTTGACACGTAGTCTCTATATCTCCATCTTTCCCGGGGCCTGATAGTAGAAGAACATAATTGTCCAAGCCATAAACTTACTAGTTACATCTAGTTACTAGTTATAAATAGTTCTGCTGGTGCTCCAAACAAGACAACAATCAATCCTGTGTTCTCCAAACTGTATCACCAGGACTGCGGACAGCAATCCTGGGCGAACCGGGCGGCCCGGCTGCTGTGACAACGGCTGAAATCAAGTCGACTCTTCAACAGCACCTGCGACGCTTTCGACCGCGTCCACGCAAAAGTTGAACGCAGGCAACACCTTGCAGTGGTGGGAGGGTGATTGGGGAACGTTTCACAGGAGAAGAGGTGTTGAGGAACCCAAGAACTTGGTAATTAGGAGGTGCGAGTTGGGGCGCAAAAACATATTACAGTAAAGCTACGCAGGAATCTTTGGAGAGCAGCGGGTCAAATATAGGGAGCTTTAGACGCTTTAGAAGTGTATTGGCTTTCTTCAGGGGGTGCCAGGGGTCAAAGTAAGGGGGGTGTCCTATGGATGTATTGTCAGAGGTTTTGTTGGAGGTTCCACATCTGCTTGATGTCAATCTTCCCCAAACCCACAAGTAAATCAAGTAAATGATTCCTGAACTGGATGAAACTGAACTCGCGGTCCAAACCTAACCTGAACAAACACCCAATAAACCCAAACCAACCTATAACTTATATATCAAACATTATCAGGCAGACTCCCTTTGGACCCTCTGACCACCTTCCATTTACCATTGAAAAGAAATAAACATTCTTCCGCCCCACACGCAAACCTGGAAACGTGAACCCTTGCACATGACTCTTGTTTCTGTTAAATATAACGAAGTCACTTGTGACTTGTATACTTTGTACTCACTACTTGTGCACCACCGAAACCACCGAGTGGCGGCGGCGCCTGCTTGAAGGCCCGAGCGGTCTCGGAGAGTCCGAAGGGCCGAAGAAGCGGCCGAACGGGAAGCCGCCTCGCCGTAGTGGCTGGTGCAGCATTGACGCATGGCCAGCAAAGCCTCCTGTACTGGTGGCTGCCACATGGACCTCAGATCCGTGCAGTGCCATTGCTGCTGTGCAGGGGGAACTGGATCAGAGTGGATTTATGGTGCTTGTTCCCGAAACAGCAGCTGTAGCCTTTCTCAAGTGAATGTGCAGCTATCCAAGGGGCACACTGATTTTGGCTGTGATGGTTTCAAGAGCAAACACATTTACTGCGCAAAAATGCACCAGCTGAACCCTGGAAGGGTCATCAGCTTTCACCTTTCACCACAGCTTTCATGAGATGCCTTTTCATCAGCTAAACTCTTGCAAAAACTCACCCTACAGGCAAGTTCGGAGGTGGTCCTGGTTGCCAAAGCCGGCTGCCGTGCGACCATGCCCCTTGCAAACTGCTGTTGCCTTTCAAGGGGAAAGATCCTGATCTTTTCGCTGGCCACGAAATGAGGTCTCGTTGTTCTCACGAAGGTCGCGATCCTTGCTGAACCCTTTGCGTGCACGGGACCAAGGCAGTCCAATAGGTGGGCCAAAGGTGCAGAGATGTGCAGAGCCACTTCGGCCATGGTACCCCAAAGTCTGGACAGATTTGACTTCCCGCAGCCTAAAGGAACCTATATACTTGTTTGTAAGGGTACAACATGTCCCTAAAGGAACCAAGATTTTTGCAAGCGGGAAAAGCAAACATGTTTGGTCATTCAATCCCCTTGCACCACTTCTATCCCAATGTGATACCTAGTGGTGGTTCACGATTGTACCTGCACGTGAAGGTTGCATGTAGGCTTTTCTTTGTTTTTTCGAAAAGGACCCATGATGTGAAGAACACGCTCGCACCGCGGCTCCCCACCGGCTCTTCACCTGGACGTGGGGCGCCGCGGAGCCGAATGGGGGAGGTACCATAAGATATATATATATATATTATATATATATATGTAATATACATATAACGTCCATTTCTGATATTTTAATACAGATGTATACAGTATATCTGTATATATCATATTTGTATAACAAGCCTTGGCTGTAGTCACAAATTAAAAAGCCTCAGCACCAGAACGGATCTGGCAGCTACCGTGATCAAGAGAAACAGTCGTCTTCAACGGAAAAACCTGCCAATCGTTTGGGCCTTTTGGGCGACCATTATCTACTGATCATTGAAGTTACATACGGATCCATGTATTTCATCATAAAGCAATTGCTACAACACCTGTACAGAAGTGCTCTAATCATCTCTCTTGCTGCCCAAGCACCGAATCGTCTCTGTACAAGAATCCCTACTTCAGAAAATGTCACCTAGCTTTAAATTGCCTATCAGCAGGGGATATGGAGGGTAAGGGATGAGGTTTGCTGCATTGAATTATATACTGGTATGGGACGGTATGGGTCAACATGACCACAAGTTAATTCTTGCCATGCCGTTGGTGTTTGTCAGACTCTGCTTCACGAAGAAGCTTCAAACACATCCTGTCACTTGACTGTCTTGGTTGGATACCAACTAACTTCCCCCAAACTCTGGCAGAATTTGTATCTGGGTCACATACATCTGTGCAAAGCACCATCGAGCCGTGGATTTTGACCAGTCTCGTGCTTACCTTGATCAGGAAGTGCAGGGATGCCGCCAAGAAGGACCTGATCGGAAGAAAACAGTACGTTTGGAAGTTGGGTTAGGCTCTAAGTAGTGGGCTAACAACATCCAGGTAGAATGTATGACCATCTGATGGTCTAAGTATTAGTCATAGGGTCATCCAGTACTTTGATGGCCCCAGGTTGATGGATGTCGAATCGAGCCCTGGGGATTCTGGATGAACAATGGATCACATGGTTTTTGACACCAAAGTACTCCCTGAATCTTCCTGGTCTGATGGTGGAGCACCAAAGTACATCCTGTTTGGGTTGAGCTTCAACACCGGGACTTCCCCCACCATCCAACCGAGCACGAACAAGGTGCCCTTCAAACTTTTCCTGAGCCTCGTGAACTATGGCAAATATAATCCACTGGCAAGCCTTGAACGTATTTGGCAACAATCATTCACAGGGTATTTCTGCGAAGATGTAAAATTGTATCTGTACTTTGATGATCCTTTCTTCAACAATTTTTTTGAGTGTGCTGTCTTGGATAGAGGCTGTCGCTATTGCTATCATACCCAGGTCTGCAAAGACTAGAAACTGCGCAAACCCGGAAACCATCCCAAAAAGGTACCATGGACTCCGAATCATGAACTGATGCCTGGCTAAATCAAAGAGAATGGTTCCTATGACCGGTGCCTTCTGCTGGCCGGAGCTGACCGGTGCTGAGGCCAAGACAAAGCCAGTCTGGTTCTGGGTTTGGATGGGTGTAATTCAGCGACCCCCTCGCTCAAGGTTTCGTAGGTCATCCCACTGACTGGGTAGGAAGTGGGCCTGGCCTCCGAAATTGAACTCCCCTGACCCGACTGTGGTTTTCCATCAGAATCTGGAGTGTCATCAGAATCTGTTTTCCCCAATGTACTTTCCAGTGCAATCTGAGTAGAACCCACACGTCCGGAACCATCTGAACTCGTTTCCACACGTCCGGAACCGTCACCCTCGGTGTCCACCCTCTGCGTCTCAGGGTCTCGCCGGAACGCGGAAGACGTGGGCCCCCCAACGAGGGCGTGGCCGCGCTTTCGCGTTGATGGGCCAACACCTTTCGTTGGAAAGGCGAGCGGCGAAATGAAAAAGGTCATGGAGATAGAATATCTTAGAACATCACAGAATACTTGGAGCTTTGCTCCACAACTTATGAAATAGTGTTTCTGTGGGGATCTAGCGACAGCAAATCCGCCCATATTATGCCCCAGCGGCTCTGACAATTCAAGTGTTTTTGACAGTCTGTCAAAAGTCTTTCGCCTAAAACCTTGTTAAATCAGAATTCCATGTGTGATTTATCAACTAGCTAGACTAAAGTGGCTGCACACTAATTGTGACGACTGGTCATTTGGTACGTCTTAGCACTTGGGAGGTTCTACCCACCAAACTGATTTCTGCTGTCTATGTCACTGGGGAGATTCTGCGCATGTGAACAGAGTGTTTTTCACCCCACGGCAGGCCCCAGGCCCCGCCAGGCCGCTGCGGAACCACCAGGGGAGTTCCCCCAAAACACCCGCGGAATCCCAGTGCTTTGGGAAGACCCCTCATGTTGAGACACGGTCCCGGTCCCGCCGCGTGAGCCGCACCAGTGGGGTTTAACACACAAAGCCGGTGGAACCAAACACACCCGGTGGCACCCCCCCGTCCGTTGGGGTAGTCCGCGTCCGGGCAGTCCATGAGGTCACAGCCTAGTCCATGATGGATTCTCCATCCCCATCAAATCTGGTGCAGGAGTTCTTCCATCCACAAATACAATAAGACTTAAGGAAAAAGAAGAGAACAAACTGCTTGAGGTCGAAGCTGCTCTTTCTGGCTTTCCGTGAGATTAGGTTCTTTTTAAGAAACGCCACTGCAAATTGAGTGGCCACTGAAAATGCAACGCTAATAGTCTTCAAACATAGTTGAAACAAGAGGCAATTCATAGCGGAGCCAATCTTCCACTGGTCAAGCTTGGCAAAACTGATGAGGGGCAATCCATCGATACGATACTTAAAACCCTCATGGTCATGGTCCATATGTGCAGAGTTTCTCACTGCAAGTGCCACAAGCTATGCACAAACGACTACTTGTGTCAAACAACGGCATGATGGCATAAAGGAGCCTGGACCCAAGAACTCTGTAAACAGGTTTTATCCTCTTGGCTGGTATGGCCGTGGTGATTTGGGCCAAGCCAAACTGATAGAATACCTCTGAACGCACCTGGAAGACACCAAACAAACAAAGTGATCGAGAAACTTGGCATGATCAAGAAAATAAAATACCAGGCTGCAAGAAGGAGAAACCTCAGATGCGTTAGCTTCGTTAAGACCTTGCTAAAGCAGATTCACTGGGATGCGAGTTGCCCGATCTACTGTCACTATGACTATGTCTTGCCATAGTTCATGACATTGAAATCCGCCGACCCCCGTCACGGTCTAGGCCGAGGAACGAGAGGTGCGGGCGTAAGCCCCCTACATATGGATCCCAAAGAAAAGTTGCACATTTGAGAACCTGATCCGTTGCGCCAGCGATCCACACCTCCTTGGCAAACTCATCCATTCCACTGGGCCCTGGGAACGCTCTGCGCAATGCCGCTCTGCGGAACGGCGGTGGGGACCGACGTTCGTTCATTAGAATGGATTGAGAGTAGAACTATAGGTTGGTGATGGCCATAATAATGAACTTATATATAGAGATATATAGCTTTAATTATTCTGGATTGGTTATAGGTTGAATGTTTTCAGAACTGGGGTGTGGGGGCAATGAAACACAAGGAAAAACATAGACTCAGACATTGAATATTTCGCTTGTTTTTTTTGGCGTCCTCATCACCGGAGGTTTTGAAAACATTCAAATTATAGGTTGGTGATGGCACAGCGGCCCCAAGTTGGGTGGTTTCTACGGACCCCCATCTGTCGACGGATGGACCTCTGTGCATGGCACCAGGAGATGGATCCGGTCACTACGCTACCTGGTGCCATGTCCGATCCCCATCTCTCTTGGGCAGTCGGTCACTGTTACTACGATTGGGTCGGCCTTAATGTCCAAGGTATGAAGGTCGGTCACTGTTACTACGGTTGGGTCGGCCTTAATGTCCAAGGTATGAAGGTGATCCATGGCGCGTTCCCGAAGTAAGTGCCAGTTCCTTTCCATTGAGTGGGTTAGACAGGGGCCACCACCTCAAGAAGGTCCTCAAGACCTTTTTAAACGTATTACTCTCAGGGACTTCGTCACAAGCTCCGGTCCAAGAGTGATGAGAAGGCGAAACCCGCGGCTTACAGGTTGAAGACTAAGCTTTGCCAGTTCCGCCACGGTTGAAGTGTGGATGACCTCAATGTCGACAACATTGCGAGGTGGAAATTGAAAAATGAAAATGTCCACCCAATCATCTGCACCAGCTGGCCACTATCCAATCTCATGAATCAACCTGTCAAGTGAGGAACCTGTTAACAGTTCCTCCAACCTGGCAGTGATGGGGAACGCTGTTTTCAAACAACGCTGCTTTCAATCAACTCCAGTTCCCACCTATGTACCACCACCTCCATTGCGAAGTCAACCATTCTCCAGACTTCGCACCATGAAAGACTCTGCTGAAAGACCCAAAGCAATCGCTGCAACACCACCGTTCGTCTCTGTCTTTTTCGACGACCAGCCTGATGATCCGGTGGCATGGGTGGAACCTGAGATCGCGAGTCCCAGGTGGTTTCAAGTTTCAAATCGTTTGCAAAAAGTTGGTAATAGTGGGGCAAGTAAAGGTTCAAAATGTAAAATATATATATATATATATCCGAAACCACCACCCAGACGATCTTCCGAATATGATGGCGACCATGTTTACCATCTTTCGACACCCAGAAACTCCCAACGGTGGCATCTTTCGACACTCGAACTGCGGGCTCCACCGACCGTGAAACCTTCTCAGATGGTGAAGTGTCTGTCCCGAACTGACGACTTACCATGTGATGGGAGGGGAATGGACCCAGAAAAGCAGTTTTCTTCGATTGCCGTGCGGAACTGCACAATGTTCTGCTTCGGATGTGGTTGCCTAATGAAGTACCAACTGGATCCAACTGGATGTCAATGCATGGGTGTTGATGAAACCGCACACCAAGCTTCATTGCAACATGGGTGAAAACTCACAGTACCTTCTGTATGACCGTCCGATGACCGTCGTCCCCTTTTTGGAGTGTCCCACGGGTCCGAGACCCCGTTCGTTCAGTTGAGTTCCCCGAGCACACGAGCACAGGAGATGCACATGAGGTGAAAGAAAGAAGCTGAACAAACATGGCCCTGCGAAAGGCAAATGATTGCTCACTCAAGATCAAGGGTCCCTCAAGACTACCTGCTACGTACCTCGAACGATTGGTGCACTCAGTACCGGACATGATTCCCCCTGTGATCGCATCCGTTGCCACATGATCACTTTGAATGTGCGAACGTGGTCTTCCCGTGCCCCCCGTGCCTGGTTGTCTCCCCTGCGCCTGGACGAAAATGCGGCGGACTAAAATCGACCATTTGGTCACATGGGTGGGACCTGTTGCGCGGTGGGGGCCCCTCACTGTGGGGGCCGCACGGATCATGCAACATATGGAGTTGCACAACACAAAAAAGCTTCAAAAGACTTCAGTTGACACCACTGACAATGAAAAAGACCACACAAATAGGGTCGACGATGTTGTCAATGACCTATTCAAGCCTCTTTCGTTCGGCCAAAAAACCTCGTGAGAACTGGACTTGTTGGATGAGCAATCCCTTGAAGCAAAGTGGATCGTCATCTGAACTCTGAACCGACAAAAACATGTTTCACAGTGCTGCACTAAAACATCTCCAAACGAGTACTTCCATCTCTTAAGTTTACAAAGCCAAGGGTTCAGAACGTCCATAGTCCGTTCCAACGGGGACAATACTGCTTTGAGAGAGAGAGAGAGTACATTGTCTTTTTGGGAGGCAAATGTTGCTTTTAGTGAGTACTTCCTGATGATTGCAGCAACCATGAGCTTTGGACTTCAACTAATAACCCTGGTTCTTCAAAGTGTCCAACACTAGTCGCTTGTACTCTGGTGTTTCAAAACTTATGTTTAAATATGTATATACTGTGAAGAAGCTCTACCAAAAGAAAACTGTGTCTTTCCATTCACCCACAGAGTGATTCATAAATATGTATGGACATGTATACATATAAGTTCATATAAGAAACGTCCTCAGAATATTCCTTTCACGTCCTCAAAACGCGATGCCTGGAAAGCCTCAAAACCTCAGACGTGTTTCCCGCGGAGCATTCGCGGAGCATGTCCGGGTCTGGGACAACGAGCACGATCCGTTGTTCGTTTTTCGATCCTTTCGAAGCCTTTTTCTTTAGTTCATCATTTATGGTTGTTCATCTAGATTCTAGATATATTTACTTCTACAGGCGCGTTTGGCTTCCCACTTGCTGTGTTCCCAGGAAAACATGGTGGATCTGGAACAAACAAACGCAAGTTGGATGCAACATCGGGAGTTGGATGTGACGCGGATGAGGGGCGACCGTTGGATCCATCCGTGATGCCGATGATGCATTACTCATCTCAAAGCCGCCAGTGGATGACATGTCACAATCAACATTGCTCTCGATCCAGACTCAAAAACTCTGCCAGTGCCATCAACCCTCTGAGGCCTCACTGTAAGCAGCCTGGTCACCAGTCATAGTCTGACCTTTCTCCTCCCTGGTCGCAGTCACCCACTGGATGAGTCACTCACCTTTGTCACGAACCCCTGGGAGAATACACATGGACGACAAAGAACATACATGCATATGATCTGCTATATGCAAATGATCGCAATTCAATCAACATTTTGAAAGAAAAGAGTAACAAGAGACTTACACACACACATATATATATATATATACATAGAATACTTATATATATATATACATTGCACACATTGTGTTGGTCACGTGCAAGCGATGAGTCCAGAAAGATGTAGGTTTCACTTGCCAAAGAACCGTCTTCCTCTGTTGGGACCCACGTGTTCTCGGACCCCCACGTGCACCCAGCATCGCAACGCCCATGAGCTTGGATCCTGATTGCTTCAACGTGCAGAGAGTTTCTCCGCATGTCAATATTCCTCTTGACTGAAATTCTCTGAAACAACATCGTCTATGACTGTATCTCTGAGAAATGGGACGATTGCAGCAGGTTTGGTGCATGGATACAAAGATTCATAAGACTTTGCGGACGGTTCTGTGAAGCCAGGGTTAGTGGACAAAGACGTTTCTTGGACAAGAATGATCTTCACCTGTGCTTTGCCATCTTCAGGGCAGCAAATCATGCTTCAAAGAAGTTTCAGCAATCCCCAACCATTCATGCAAAACATGGAACACAACCATGAACAACCACATGGATCGATCGACTGACTTGCCGAAACAAGCATTCTTCACCGACTCGAGATCGACATGTCCTGCATCTTCCTCAGCCTGGGTTTTCTTCCGATGGTTTGCCTGGCCAACACTGTCGACAGGGCCAGGTAGCAACCAGCTCTTGTCACTTTGCACCTTCTGTTCGAAAACGAGGCTGCAAGTGATGCCGACATAGGTTCATATTGCATCTGTTGCATCACGGGCTCACCAAAAATTACCAAAAACATAAACCCTTAACACCAGCAGGCTCACTTTGTTCGCTCAAAAAAACTTAAGCCTAGCCTATCGGCTCGCTTGCGTAATTCTGCATACTGCACAGGATACAGGATATGTTCATAGATAACTGCTGGCCAAAACAACTGTCAATTGCTGCTGCCCACAAAAAACTTCGGTTTTCACAAGGAAAAACACATCTTGCTTGCAAGTTGGGACACGGTTCCACGGTCGTTGGTCGATCCACACACACATGATCGGTTGAAAAACATCCCCAGAAGAAACCAGACAAATGCTGAGTCGCTCGTGGGTTTCAGCAACAAGTGGTTCGGCCTGTTCCAAACATGGCAGAAAGAATCCAGCCTTTCACCGACCTACAGCACTCAACAATGCTTGGACATCCTGAGACCTGGGTGTGTCCAGGTCACCTGGAATTCCGAGGTGGTTCTAGAGGTTTCGCACATGTGATAGAAGGGTGGCCACCAATGGAGGCTACTTCCTAGTATAAGTGAACATGTGCTGAGCATTCCTGAGCTCAGCTACGTCTATGCTTCTCTGTCATGACCTTAGTGAGTTCTGGGCGTCATACCTCCATTTACAACTGGTACTGGTTGGATCGTGGTCTTCTCGTGTCGCTTTTTGGGAGCTGGCGAGATCGCACCGGCCCTCTCCGTTCTGTCCAGCCGCGGCTTGAGGCCGCTCCCGGTGGAGATCGGTGTTTCGATCTGGGCCAGCTGTGGGTCTGAACTGACCCAACCTGAAGCCCCCAGCTGTGGGGTAAGCTATTGCAGTAGATGCGTCGTTGACTGCTTTCTCGTCTTCCTGATGCTCAAGGGGCACACCAACTAAAACTGCAGGAGTCGTGGTCGTGGTGCGACCAGTCACCAACTAAAACCTTGGAAGATGTGTTATCATGTGTTGCTTGTAATGATTGCACTGCTATAGAGATCGCAAAGGTCAACCTCTATAGGTGTTGGAACCCACTATTGCTGACATCAGTGGAAGCCGGCAAGCCCTGTGCAATTAGCTCTTTTGACCAGGCGGCTAGGCAGCTCCTTTACATTCATTTCTGGGAAAGACCTGTCCTTCTGATCCCGCATACCTGTGCGTGAACGCGCCAGAGATGCGTGCTTTGGCTTTCCAGGAACTTGCCCAAGCAAGTCTGCCTGGGGCGAGACAAGAGACCGATGCGGTGGATGCGGTCAGATGTCCGACTGGGGTCTCTATGTACTTAAGGCAAAGTTATACATATATATGTATATTGTGCTCCCTATAGAAGGTACACATCAATACAAATCATGAGATCAATGAGATGCTGTGTGTGTGTGTGTTTTGATGGAATGCGGTCACATTCTATAGGCCTAAAGGACCTATATGCTTGAGCAACGTTCACTTGCAGCTTCGGTGGAGTTCTCCCAAACCTCAAACTCACCGCCAACGACAGGTTCCATTGACAACTCCGCTTGTGGGCAACCATTGGCTGGTGGCCAAAGATGTTCTAGATAGTCGAGAGGAGGGTAGCGACACGCAAAAACTGTCGCAATATGAGAAACCATAGAAATCGAGGGCCGATGATGGTCTTTAGAACATGAAACCGTCTTCCCGGACCACTTGATGGATCGACCATGATCGACTCCGGGACGCCACCGGCCCGTCGCCCGGACGGAGCGACGTGATCGACGGATCGGCCATCCCGGTGGTTTTCCCCCCATCTGGGCTGAAGGACCAATGAACCCACCAGCAAGTGGACTTCATACCTCAGCGGTTTCAGCTACGAATCTGTGCACACATGTATGCATCTAAGTCCTATTTTGCTTGAAGAAATTCTATGGGAGTCTACACGCAACCCGTCTAATGGATTTGATGCCCTACCTGTGGAGGGATTCTTCGATTTCGCTCTTCCTTTCGCAGGTCGTGCAGGTCTACGTTCCGAGACCCGTCCGATCCGTCCTTCTGGGGCGAGGCCATCGCGTTTTTCGGCTGGAGGCCATTAGACTATTGGAGGCCATCGCTATTAGGTTGGCCATTGCTTCTAGGTTGGAGGCCACTACAATCAATTTACAAAGGGAGGGTGGCAAACTCTCGTCTGTCACAATCTGCCAGGCCTAATTCCGGCCTGCCCAAAGACAGAGCACCTAAGATTCGTACCGGCCAAAAGAGATCCTTTTCCAACCCGACTTTATATATCTTCCTGGAGGGTGCAGGAAACTGTTCAGCTACCACTGGAACAACCGCACTCGGATCATAGGTGGATAGGCTGGACAGGCTAGTGAGACTTAGGAAGACGTGCTCCATCGCTATTGACTACATGTGCGGCCAATGACATCACAGCTCACTGGCTTCTTTCTGCAGGGGCATCTCTGCTGAATTCCCTTGAATCTATGATTTGGTTCTGTTTGAACATGACTCCATGATCCTTTTGTATACCTTTTCACCATATCTGGAACGGGCATGGAAAGAAAAGGGACCAGCTCCTGTCCCAGGGGTGGAGTGTTTTGGATCTGACCACTGGGTGAGCAGACTGCTGTTGTGGGTCCCATGTAAGGACAACCACTAGAGGAAGAGGGTTCTCCAATGGCCATGCCATCCACTTCCATGATGATTTCAGGGAGTGCTGTCTTTCAAACCTTCAAACCGATGGTCGAACGGCACCCACAAGGACGATCCGCAGGCGCCGCATCAGGCGACCCGTCAGGCCCCCCCCGCTCACTCAGCTCGCCCATCTCGTAGCCTGGTTGGTCCGGTTTCAGCACGGATGCTGGAGCCAGGATTTGTTGGGGACGGTTGTTATTCGGGATGTCTCCGACTTTGTAAGGGTAGCCTTCCAAACAATAATTATGTATAAGTATAAACAGGCATTCATGTATTGAAAAGAACAGTAGACAATGGCATCAATGAAAGGGAAAGGACAACCGTAAACCTCTCAAGTCTCTTCTTTTGGGAAGGGAAGGTCTGTTTTGGGGGAAGGTATTTCCGGAACGCGGTGAGTCGTGTATGACTGTCCGAGGTATGACTGCCGACCCCTGAGCCGTTTGTTGTCACATCGACAAGTCCACCTTGTGATGAATACAAAGAGCCAAGAGTTCGAAAGGAATGGCTACAAACTGTCCCATCCAGTGACCCCGGGGCCCCTCCAAGTTCGGCACCCCGTTCAAACTCCTGGCGGTCAGGGATTGAAGCTGTGGAGGGTACTGTAATTATCGAGAGGTTACTGTTTGTTCCTTGGAATGCATCCTAGGATTACCACGACAAGGAACTCTAAGCCAGCACATTAAACAAAAAACATGGTGTTGTGGATCACTTGTAGCATGTAAATCAATACATAAGAACCAACCTCCGATCAACAGCCCGAAGCTGCCACCTCTCGATGTTGCCCCCTTACCCCTCGCAGCTCGCAGCTCGGGCGGCCCCACTGAGGAGCCCTTTGGTGGAATCGCGCTCCTTGAGCCCACAAGCCTGGCTCTTCAGCCGACGACCGCGGAGGATCTCGACGGATCCGAGATCCGGCCGACGCACGTCTGGCATCAGGCCAGTGCACTGGGTCGGATTCATTGGAAGACTTACTGGGCCATGACCTCAAACCAACAGCTCAAAAGGCTGCCGCGACGGTCTGGGGGGCCCTGACGCAAAGGAACTTGTCCTCAAGTTGGGAGAGCTTTCGCAGCCAAACCTGCTGAGGCAGGAGTCCACAGGTGTGTTTTTTGGTGACAAAGACCGCACAATTTGTGTATGCATATTATATATATATATGTCTTTTACTATGTCTTTTACATCTTTTACCTGAGGTAGGAGAATTGTTTTAGGACAGTACAGAATGTGCTTCTATGCCTGTATGTACGCTGCTTATTCGGGGATGATTCCATTCAGCATGGTGCATCTGGATGCCGCAATGTCAAAAACAAGGAATAACGACCGTTCTTAGATTCTTTGACCCATCCCTATCGAGATCCGCCGCTCCACAGCGCAGCTTCCGCTCCGCCTGGGCACTCTGCCGGAACTGGGCACAGCTCTGGCGGCACAGCTCCACGAAGGCCTTGGAGCGACGCCAAGCGCCGCCGCCGTCGTCGCCGTCTTCGTCGCGTCGTCACGTCTTCGACACGTCATTCGTCCGGGCTGACTGGTCGGGGTGACCGTCAGAGTGACCGGCCAGCGACCACAAGTTCTTGGAGGGGTTTGGTGGAAGTGGAAGGGCACCATGGGAAGGTGACCTTGCAAGCTGCTGTCTACAAGCCAGACACGCTGTGCAGGTCCACATGTGCAGTGCATCTCTAACAACTGGGGCATGACGGCAGATTACTTTTGGGCGCAGGCCTTGCGAAGCAAAGGCTTTTTGCTGGTGAGGTGTGATGGATCGAGAGCACAAGCCGATTCCCCCGAAACACCGCGGTGTGAAGACCAGCCGAGGTTAGAAGATCCGCACCAAGTTCGGAGAAGTTTGGAAGACCAGTGGACCGAAGTTGAAGCAACACTTTGCCCAGACCCTTTGGCACAAAGAATTAGCGGGCTTGGAGGAAGGTGATCTTGGGAGGGTGTACCAGGGGCCGCTTCAACATGCGACTACAATTGAAGTTCTTTGGTGAAGCAAAACGTTCTGTCATCAACAAAAAGCAAATATCTATGATCCACTCATCACATTGCAGGTCCACACTTACCACCTGTTGCCGGTCCTGGTACCTTGGGTCAAAATGTTCTCAATGCTGTCCTACCCCTTCTCATAGAGTCTGTCTTTGGATAGCGAATGCAAATGGATGCAATAAACTAGTGTTAAATCATTTTATTGTATGTATATATATATATATAAATCGCTCTATCTCCAAAAAAGAACAATGAAGTATGACAGGTGTTCTGCATCTACAATACTCTTGGCAACAGAACAAGCTAGCAAGCAAAAAGCCAAACAATGGCAAGGCAGCCAGCAACAAGCCAACAACTTGAGGCCGAGGGTTGATGATGAAAGCTAGCAGGGCGGGGGTGAGCATGCAAATGCACACGTCCCAGAGACGTCCCAGGGAGGAGTTGAACCCGCGGGGGGGGGGGGCGTACGCATGAAGTGTTCATGCGATACGGCGCTCTCGAGGATTCCACCCCGTCAACGTGCTAGCTTTCATGATAAACACCAACTCTCACGTTCTAGGCATTTCTCAAGTAGCCCTTGGCAAAAGCCAACAAACATGGACCACAACATGGTGCCATTGAGGACATGTTCGTTTTTTCCACCACTGCCACGTCCACTGACTTCGTCCACCGCCAGGGCCGCCAGGGCCGCCAGGCCAAGAATTGCTTCATTCGATCTCCCTGCTCCTCCTGCAGCTGAAACAGGACTGGGGTAATGAGGATGGACCGACCATTCAAGATTGCAGAACGAATGAACGATTTCTGCGGGATTGCCCGGTCATCCCTCAATCTTCAAATGAGAACATCATCTTTCAACGTTGCTCCCAATGCATGTGGATTGGAGTCGGAGAGAGTCATAGAGTCCAGTCTTCATAATTTATGGATTCACATATGTTCTGAGAAAATATGTAGTTGGACCCTTCCGGAGGGTCCGTCACGCTCCGGTCGGGAACTTCTTTAACGAAATCGCCAGTCGGGTGCAGCAGGATTTGAGGGTCATGGGACTGTGGAGTTGCTGCAACACCCTGAAAGACAGTGATTGGGTATCCATATCCATTCTGTATGTTTGAAGACAACTACAGTTATAAAAAAACGTTCATATGGTAAGGCCAGAATCCTTGATTTA
Organism: Durusdinium trenchii; assembly: GCA_963970005.1. Lineage (NCBI taxonomy): Eukaryota > Dinophyceae > Suessiales > Symbiodiniaceae > Durusdinium > Durusdinium trenchii. The sequence continues at coordinate 234,533 of CAXAMN010022262.1, read as the reverse complement.
AAAAAAAAGTCGGAAAAACAAAAACAGTCAAAAAAGTAAAATGGAAAAGTCAAAGTTTAAAAAAAAAAAGTAAAAAAAATCGAACAAAGTCAAAAAATAGTAATCAACCATAGACCACAGCTTGAAAAAGAAAAAAGAAGTCAAAAAAACAAACAAAAAAAACAATCAACAAAATCAAATTCAAACAACAACTCGAAAGTCAAAAAAAAAAAAAACTTTAAAAAAAATCAACCACTCGAAAAAGTGAACTCATATAAGTCAAAAAACACACATATATTAAAACGTCAAAAAGAAGTCGAAACTAAGTTTTAAAAAAAAAATCGAAAAAAGGTCGGATCTGCGCAAATCTACTTTTCTTGATTTTCTGAAATTTTCTGATTTGATCTTTTTTGCCTTTGACTTTTGGGATTGACTATGTTTTACTTATTCAAATTTAGAAAACAGGCTCTTTCCAATGAAAGTTTTTTTATAGCACTACAGCCAATGAGATGCAGGAATGCAGGACAAACAAACGGAGCGCAGGCGATTCTCTCAACTTCCCAACAAACCCAGCTGGTAGTGAGAAAACATTGGCTACCGCAATGGCCAATAAATGAGAAAAATGAAAGTGGTGCAGTGCTGTGAGTCGCTGCCAAGACTAAAACCTATCAACACTAACACCTACTAACCTACTATACTGTGCTGCTTGACAAATACAGGGCTAACTGTTGCTAACCCCTTTGCACAGCTCAATTTTTGGTAGGGCGAGGAACCTATGTCCACACCCAAGATAAGTCAGCCACTGACTGGCTACACACTGAAAACTAAAGGCCCACAATTCAAACTATTGCATATGCCAATCCTAAGAAGGCCGACTGCCCACATTGCAAAGTAGGTCCCCAAGTGGATCGACTTCCAAGGCACTTTTGAACTGCTTAATCGATGTTCCTATCGTCAGATTAAATGGAGCAAGTCAAAAGAGCATCCTGTCATCCTGTTCCTTTTGTGCCGATGCGATGTCCAAGTATACCCGTGAGTCCTAGCTACCACCCTACAAGCTTTTATAAATCTAGCACAGTCCAAGCGCTAAATCACACCTGCTCACGGGAAACACACATATACTCGGGATGAGATTTCAAACGAAGGCCGCCAAATGCCTAGAAGAAGCTTAAGTGAAAAGCGGGCCTGAATCAACTGCAGGTACGGTCGGCTGATCAGGCCAGACATCAGCACGGAACTTGGAACTTGACCCTTTTCCTTTGGATCACCGGTCAGTCGTCCGTGGGTGATGCCCCTGCTAAAAGCATTGAACTGAAAAACTGACAAATGACAAAAGTGAGCCAAAAGGCTCCCAAATATAGGATAATAGTTGTTCACCTTTATATACTGTACAGTTACATATACTGTACAGTTACATATATAGTATAATAGTTGTTCACCTTTGTTTTACATATAGTTACATATTTATATACTGTTACAGTTATATTTTTATGTCCAAGTTGGGCCCGTGCGGCACAACTCCACCCCGCGAAGTCACCCTGCAGAAAACCAGTTCCCTTTCCCATTCAGCGACCGATGCTTGGACCGACCCTGACCTGGAGGCAAAGTGACGATTGCACCAAAACAAAACAAACAAACACCAAGGAGAGAGAGAGAGAGAGGGAGGGAGGGAGAGAGAGAGAGAGAACGCCGGCTCTCATCTTTCAAGGAAATCATGGAAGCATTGAGCACCTGATCGACATCTCAGCATCACAGCGAACCGCCCTGATCGGGCCGCCGGTTCTCACCTATCGCTCGAGCGCGCTCTCAACGCGCTGGCCTTTGGGTCAGATGAACGAAACGGTCCCCAAAGAGATGAGCGTGGCACGGTGTCCTGTCTACATGTTCTTATTTAAAAAAAAGAAACGAATCTTCTATCTATTTGGGCGGTCAACAAAATGTACACCTGCAGTCTTTGAGATGGTTTATTTCACATTGGTGTCGTTCAAAAAATCATCCAAGCCGCTGAGACTCTTGGACCGGTCAAGTGATGAACATATCCAATTCCAGTGGCTGCAGTGGTGAGGACTGTGATGAGGACTGTGGATCCGTCGACCGCTTTTTCCGCAAAACCTCGCGACCGGTTGGTCCTTTGGATCGGTTGGTCCTTGCGGGAGGAAGTCCCCATCGTCCTCCAACCCTAAACCCTAAACTTCGACTCTGATAGATCCGGGATGGTCCTCTGCTTGGGAGACGCCCGGGAAGAGCTTCGTGAACCTGGGCGCGAAGGACCAGCGATTTGAAGCCGAATCGCGATGAGAAACGCCAGAAGCTTAAGTCCCCCATTCCCAAGATTTCCCAGTCCCAGGTCGTGATGGAACAAATGATTAAAACACAAACATCAACATAACATATTCACCATTCACATGTGAAATCATATCACATATCACATTCACCATATATTAACATATCACATTCACCATATATTAACATATCACATTCACCATTCTATCCCAGGTCGTGAGACCCGGAAAAAACGGTGAATAACAGGTCTCCGGGTCCCGCTTTTTCCGACCACTCCACCGGTGCCGGTGCGAAGCGCTCGCCGCGCACCAGGCGACCATCTGCCTGCCTCCTAAGTGAACGTCTGGCTTCCTGTTTTCCTTTTTTTATAGATGCATGTTTAATAGATGTATTCTTATAGATGTATGTTTAATATGTATGTTTAATAGATGTATATTGTACTGCACTACTAGTGCACTACTCTAAAAGTGAACCACCAGGCATTTTGGATGACCTGGACATCGTGGAATGAAGCACTTTGGAGGGTTAGCAAAATACATCCAAGCTGAAAGGGCACCCAAGCTGCACTGGCTTCATAACATCTAATGCATTTGTCTTTAAAGTACATCTATCTACTTGTGGGCCCCGTCCCACAAAGGTCTTGCCCTGGATAAAGCTGGGTGAACAACAGTACAAACATTTGGACACCACAACAAAAATGCAAAAACTCTCACACACACACAAAAGAGATATACCAAACTGTCAATACAATATGTTAATACATGCAAAAGAGAGAGAGAGGGAGAACGTGCAGCGTTGGCACAGCGCCACGCCCTCAGTCAACGCCCTCCGTCAAAACCTGGACGGGATGGCCACGACACGTCGCCTTTGTTCAACGCCGCCAACGGTCGCTCGGGTGCTTGAGAGGCCACACTCCGAACACAGCGAGACAGCCGGCGCTGGCACTTCTGCGGAGCAAAACAACTTCGCAGCATGCTTTGGAGAGAGTCAACCTAATTTTCAGACGGATTATTAAAAAGTATTAAACACACATAAATGAGTTGTTAAATGTTTGTGTTTGTCCACTGCATCTGCATGATTAACTGAGGTATGTGTTGTTTTTTGTTTCCGCAATTTGACCCCAGAACATCTTCTCCGAAATGAGGTAATATGTTTAATACATAAATACATATATAATCATTGCTAGTCCTCGAACCAAAGAGACATGATGCAGTTGAACAACACAAATGATCTAGAATCCCACAATCAAACCGCATCATTGTTCCATGTGAATTGCCAAAGTGACTCTTCCCCAGGAGGACATCATCGGACTGACAAACCAAGTCGCACGATTGATGAATCTTGGACCCAAAAACTCGTCCAGTTCTGGCGATGTTCTGAGCCAGATAGTTCCATCTCCTATCCGGTGTTTATTTCCCTTACAGTATCTCTCAAAGTCCATGGAAAAACTTGTTCCACCGAGTCTTTCTTTGGATGTAGGATTGAGCCTTTTTTGCCATTCGGATGACCTTCCGATCACGCGATCGGAGTCTAGACAAGGTCGTGCCCAGCGCCGGACGATTGTCCTTGCGGTGGAAAATGGATGAGAAGGAGCTGCCCAAAGGTCTTGAAGACCATGGAAGGTGCATAGGCCGATGATGATTGTAGACCACAAGGACTTAATGGGTTTGTGCTGGGTTCATGTGAACATCACAAAGTTGCCCTTCTCAGAAGCCATCCCTTTTTGCCAACATTTGCCAACCAACCGTATCGTACCACCACAAGGGATTTGAACCCAACAAATCTTGAGAGGTGGTATTTGGTCACTTAGTACACATCTGCATGGACCTTCCTCGTAGTCTTCGCTCCTTCTCGTGCTTTCGGTGTTCCACTTGCCATGTGACCCAGCATCGTCAGCATCATCAGGGCATGGAAGAACGAAGCGTCAAAAGGTGTTAGCTAAAAGCAACAAAATGGGATCCCTTCAAAGCTTCGAAGGGTGTGGGAGTGCCCACAAACTCCACTCATCACTTGGATCTTAACATTCCAAGAAAAAACCTTCGCGATTAGCAAGTCGTCTTTTTCTTCAACGCACCACTAGCGCCTGGCTCCCCAAAAGCACGCGACTTGGGCGTTGAACTAATCGACTGGCCTCTGAGTAAACACAAATTAATATGCCCCTATTGTAAAAAAAATATGACTCTATGTCTGTGTATATATACATATGCATTCTTTATTGTGTACATACATAGACATTTTTTTGTGTCTTCATTATGTTTTTGTACATATATATATGTAATTATATGTATATGCTTATGCACACATATTGTAGAACATTGTAGAACTATTGTTTCATACCAGGGCCTCCCTAAGTGGCATTTATTCACAGCGCTTCGCGCTCGAAGCCGCCCGCACGGAAAGTGTGCGTCTGTCTGTCTCGGTCTGTCTCGGTCGGGCAGGACACACAGACGAACACACACACGATGTCAATAGTCTGTCTCGGTCTGTCTCCTCCGAAGCCATACGGGCAATCATACACACGATATCAGTTTTTTTCCATGTTCAAAAACCATCAAAAACACACCATTTCCCAAACACAAACGGGCCCCTTCCCCCAAGCTAAAGCTTAAGCTGTTTATCTAGCAGCTGATCTTCCAGTCTACGCGAGCCAACACAACGCCTCAGCTCCTTCGGTGCGGGCGGATTTATAGGTCTTAAAAGATTGCCGTTCACAACCCCTTGTAGGTCCTGATATGTCAGGAAATATATCTTAGTTCTCAACACGTTCTCCATGCGCAACAACTATGCAGCATTCCACAGCGTTGAAGCCTTTCCGCAGGCGAAGTCCAAACAAATCCAACAAAAGGAACGCCCAACGGTCTGCATTCCTCGTAGAGTCTGCAGTCGTACGAAGAGTCCTATGCCCAAAGCCACCTTGGAGCATTGTACGATTTGACATTCAGATCTCGGTCACACAAACAAAAGAATACAACCCCTTCTCTTTCACACCAGCTCACTGTGATCTGTATTTTTCTTACCAATCAAACCAATTGGCACTTTTTGGAGGACGGCGTTTTAATACGTTTTTAGGATTTGCTCTGTTTTAGGATGTGTTTAGTTTAGTATTTGATCCGAGGAGTTGCTTGGAACTGAACGGCATTTTGACTCAACTGATGTGCGAAATTGGTCAAACCTCCTGACTTGTGCCAACTGTGTTGGGTCCATCTGCGCACGTGGTCACCACATTCCGACGTCATCCATGGACAAACAGGTCAGCGACTGGTTGTTGGTGGCGTCCCTTTGAGGCATTCAGCTTGAGCTGGGCGACCCAGCTAATGATCTTCAGACAGAAACTGTTTTTTTCGGAAGCTTCCTACGGAAGTGAAAACCGGAAGCTTAACCTCCTCCCAGGGCCCTGGTCATGGACGTGGAAAAAGGGTGGCGAAACGATGACCATTGGACCAGTCCCAGGTGTTTTCCCTCCACGAGGAAACCACCAAACACGAGGAATGACCAGTTGCGGTGAAGCGGTGAAGCCTTCGGAGTTGAAGCAAACATGAAAAACACCTTTTCGTTTACTGTTGCGACGAAAGCAGGGAATGAGTGCGACTCGCAGGGAATATGAGGGTGGCTGAATCCAATACAATCTTTATTGGGGTCTCATTCTTCCCTTGTTCCCTACTAAGCACCAGTCAGTTTTTGGAGGATGTACCCAAATAGCTCATAATAGCTCATACATGACCCACTTGGCTGCCAGGGGGATGTACATAGTGAGAGAATTCTAATTCCCTTCTCACTCCTGCATCAATGCTTTTGAATATCCACTTCCAGCTTTATCCTCACTGCCTAAGGCACCTCACCAACCCGACCTCGTTCTCCACTGGCCCGGTCGAAGCCAGGTGAGCGAAGAACTCCGGCTCACATGCCGAACTCGCTGAAGAAGTCATCAGGTTCAGACAAACCCTTCTTGGCTGCGGCCTGGAGCGCAGCAGGCTGCGGAGGCAAACGTGGCGTTTTGACGCACAAGGTGGGAGACGCAGCAAAAAGCACACGCTCGGCCCCCGTCCCCACAAAACTAGAGCGGATCAAAGCCCGAACGGACTTATTCCTAGGAAATCCTGAAATTTGACATACCCTGGATCGACAGGTCCATGTTGCAGCACTTTTGAAACAACCTCAGGGTAGAGGGTCGTTCGTCCATTCGCAGCGATGAATGGCGGACCTCCGACCTCGACCTCCATGGGCGGATTGGAAGATCATCGTTCGTAAGTTGATCTACGGGCGCTACAAGGACGCTACTTGGGGCTCCTGGCCTTGCTACTAGGAGCAAGAAGCTAGTAGAAACAAGAATTAGAATTAGAATCCAAAGGAATTTGAACAAAAATCCCCAACATCTGTAGCCCGTCCTCGCTCTGTAGCGCCAAACGTAAGCCCTTGTGGGTCTTGGGTCTTGGGTCTTGGTGTGGTGCTTATATATGTGTACACGGAAACGGACATGGTGCACAAATGTATAGTGTGAAACCGCTACAATGGAATATGCTGGAATGCTGTACAAACTTATGGGCTAATGACTAATGTGTTTTTCAAACGAATGATGAATTCAAGTCAAATTCCTAGTGCAAGTAGGGACCTGGATCTCTATTGGATATTTTTCGGGCTAATGGCATAGCGTACATGTTCCAAAACGGGCATCTTTGTCTTGTGGAGTTGAGGCCACTGGGATATGACGCCGATGTTTCCTTGCGTGACTGGAGATTGCCAGCGAATGAGCGAAAACTCCTGGGTCGTTCGGATCTACGAATTCACCAGGGTTCGGACTTGAAAGTGGTTTGGCGCCCCATGTACATCCATGCGTCGGACCTCGGAGGGTCGTAGCTCACACTCCCGGGCCAACGTGGATGGCGCCCCGAGTCGACTCAGAGGACCATGAGTTTTCCTCATGCCAAACAGGTGGTGTTCACTCCGCTTCCATGTGAGTGTTCCTCGGAAATTGGAACATCCTCCACATGTGTTGAAGAATCACATGGGGCATCGTTTTCATGCATGGCGTGTTTCAACATCCGACCGGATCATCCGGGATCGTGTTTGGATGATCTGAGCACATCCCCGCCGTGGCGGAACCTCCCTCCTCCCCGCCTTCGCCTCCTTGGCCTTGCTGGGTGATGTCTCAGGACTGGCCGAAGGGTTGGAAGCCGCGCCCGACGCGCCCGACGCGGCGTAGCCACCCGAGGCAGCACCCAAGGAGGCAGCAGAGACTGCCTGCGGTGCAGGAACCAGCCGCGGTTCTTTGGCAAATCCGTGTTTAAAAGGTTTTGAACCAATTAGACTTCCAGAAGGCAGGGTTTGACCAATGTCAAGATGAAAAAAAGAGGTGGATCAACTTGCTTCAGGGCTTCTTCCGCTGGTCCACCTTCTTCGGACTGTCGCTGGCTGCTGGCGCTGGCGCCGAGACGGAGAGCCTCAAAGGAGTGGAGTGGAGGTCGATCGAGCGGATGAATGGATCGGCAGCTCAGTTTTTCATTCCGTTTTCCATCTTCTGTGCCGTTTCGGTTTTGTCAGTGTCTGACAGGTGCGTGAACCCCACAAGACTCATGCCCTTAACTTATAGACTATATTATATATACTGCAGATTCTGCCTTTCGGATTTTCATGAACCAGCAAGATGAATCGAGCGCCACATCAGGTCGGGGTCAGGTTCGGCAGCTCACGCGGGCCGTGGGTGGAAACGAATCTGTGTTTGGGAAGTACATCAAAGCGAACATCCGAAAACCCCCCAACCTCCCTCCCAAACCCATAGTTTCTGATCCCGTAGTTTCTGAACCCGCTTATTGAAAAGAAAAACTGAAACTGATCTAGAGTGGCATGAACAAGGCACAAATAGTTTCTGAAACCAACAAAATGAGTTTCGGAACCCGCCAGAAATAGTTTCTGAACCCGGAAAACATAGTGTCTGAAACCGACAAAACCAGTTTCTGAACCCGCCATAGTTCCTGAACCCAGCAAAAAAAAGATAGTTTCTGATCCTGACAAAACAAGTTTCTGAATCCGCCAAAAGCAGTTGCTGAATCGTAGTTTCTGAGTTTCTGAACCCAAGTTTCTGAACCCATGGTGTTAGTTTCTGAACTTGACTTTGTTCCGCCAAATCATCTCTCCGGGAGGGCATGGTCGATTGGAGACAGCTGGCATGCCGTGCATCCATCGATACATGTCGTACCCCTCTTGGCCTGTGCGCTAAGAATTAATTACAGTATAGACCCTCAAAGGTGAAGGCTTCAGAGGGTCCAAGCCCCTGCCATACTCAGTTTGGAGGGTCCAATGGTGGTTAAACAACAACCACAACCACCACCACCACCACCACCACCACACCGACACGTGCACCCTCGGTTCGAACCTCACCGACACGTGCCCCGGAGATTGGCTGTTGAGTCTCTCCGAGGTTCGAACCAAGAAAACACGCGCACCAGACACGCTCGGCGCGTTCCAACACACTCAGCGCGGACCAGACACGACATGCCCATCTCCCTGGCCATGCGATCCATGTCTTCCTGCGTCACCTCCTTCGGTGCCTCCTCCGACGTGAGTCCACCGAGAACAAAACGCACCGAGTCGACTGGCCGACTTCATGCAAGGTGTCTGGGAGGAAGCCATGGGAAGAGCTGGCTTGTTGGTTGGTATATATTGGTGTGGTGATGAAAGGTTGGTAGTGCCCCTGTCTTGAAACGCATCAGTTTGGAGATAACATCAAGATCAGAACTCTGGCACCAGGCATGGCTCTTCCAGAGATTGGAAGGAGCTTCAGTGGCGAATAGGTGTCCTCCTCACAACTAACGAAAGGGTCGCATCGTTGTTGCAATGGGATCCCGACCATTTTCCTGGAATATGTGCCAAGAGGTCTGCCAAGAGGTCTGCCAAGAGGTGTGGTAAGGTGTGTACCTTCCGGTTACCGCAGGAAGGTCACTGCCTCCAAAGGGCGGTCGTCTCTTGGAACTTAAACCCTCCCAATATGGAGAGAACACCAAGGCTCGACGTCTTTGCGCAAAAATATGCCTGATAGACGATGTTAGGTTGGTGGCAAGTTGGGTTCCGAATCCCGTCAGTCATGATCCAAATGTCTGACGAAAATGCAGTAGTTGAGACAATATCTGTGTGTGTGTGTGTGTCTGTGTCTGTGTCTGTGTGTGGTGGGGAGGGGTGTTCCACCTACTTCCGAAGGTACTTGGAGCCTTAGGGGTTGATCATCGGATTGTTGCTGACAACTCGTGCTGACAATGGGCCCACTTCCAACACACGTTTCGAAGACGTGCTTCCTCACCGGCAGCTTTCGGATTCAACCTGCACCACCCCAAACATATAGCACCATATCGAGCCACACACCAGACCCTTCGTGGGACGGACTAGTTGGACCCACCGGGCCTTTGTAGGTTCGGCGAGCCGAAGAGAAAAAAACATCTACAAACGTCCCCGGTCGTCCCTTATCCTTTTCGCCATTGGTCTGCTTCAGATCGGCCCTCCACAGGCCTAAGTCCTTCACCGTCGACAAGGTGTGGAGGCTCGGGCGCCGGAGACTCTCCCATTCGGGAAGCCGGCGACCGGGAAAACGAGAAATGTGACTCGAGTGATGGGGCTCCAGCGCATGGAAACGCAGCTCATGAGCTCATCTAGTAACATCTGCATCCGCCCTCCATGGGGGAAATGGACCTTCAGTCTGGCCAGATTGCGGGCACTTAATTACAAGAGTCTTTGCTTGATTTTAAGTTGGTCCAACTGTGCATAGTTTGTCCCTTCTTTGGCGCTCGCAGGGTTTGGGAGGGGCCAACAGCCACCCACAATCTGTCCACCGCTTCTACATCCAGACCCGACTGGATAAGGGGGTTGCAACTTTCAAAAAACCAGGGGGTCTAAGCTTGGGTCGAAACTATAGCATCGCGAATTGGAATGCATTGGCAGCCACTTGCGCTTCGGCTTTCGTGGCTCCCATCGGATCGCGCCCGCTTGCGCCGCTTGACGAAACGCCCGAGCACCTTCGCAACCCACGTCGCAGCTGGAGATGCGGATGAACATGACTCGGCAACAGCCTCGCTTGGGGATGGCTCGAAGAAAGGGCCCTTTCCTCTACGACTCTACAGGTTGTGGATAGTTTTCATGAGAATGCCACAGAGAGAGGGAGAGAGAGAGAGAGCACGGAAAAGGAAATCATAGAACCCTCTCCACGTGCGAGATCTGGCACCAAACACCAGGCCGAAAAGCCAAAGACTGAAAAAGCCCCAGCTCAGAATCAATTGCTGGTCAAACTCGACCTGGGGACACCACCAAGATGCACCAAGTATGTTTGTGGAAACCGCTGTCAAGCTCGACACGTCGCGGAATTCAATCTCTTAAAGAAGTCCGGTCGCGGCTGGGTCCGTCCAAACCCCAAAGCACCGAACAAGCCGGGTACGCTTTTTGCTGGGTGGGTCTACCTCACGTACCACAGGAACCAAGAGTTCAAGCCTCCTAGTTCAAGAACCAACATAAGGGAAAAAACAATTACTGCCTCGGCCAATCAAAGCAGCCTGATGCCGCCATAAATCCCTGTGACAAGATCTTGGCAGCAGTGTCGCTGATGGTGCAGCCCATGAAGCTAATATCTCGCAAGGACTTGGAGCATTCCAGGCCTGCGATCAAGGCTTCAGAAGCCTCTTCTCCAATCGCCTGGGTGGAAAACCATTTCCCTCACTTGGATTCGGATGGACCCCAAATCCAGATTTGCAGGGCGGATCAGCCTTCATGAAATGAAACAAATTTGGAACTGTTGAGGGAATGTGAACCCCAATACAATCCCAGATTTTGTCGCCTGATCACAGTTTTCCGGCTTCTGGTGGGAGTAAAGCGAAACCCGGGTGAAATCGAGGGAACTTGGAATCTCGAGAAAACTTGGCAACGAATTAAACGCTCAACATCCACATGGTTTGAATAGGGGAATGCTCACTTACCGACACATCGCTTCATAATTATCTAATATGATCTATATAATATGTATAGAGAGAGAGAGAGAGAATTATATAGACACGCACACACAGGTCGACCCAAAAGCCATCCGGAGTAGTAATCGTCATTCTTCCAGTTCCGTGGAGTGCCCCAAGACCGGAGCAAGACAGCAGTCGGAGCAGTCTGAGTCGCGCAATGGTTGAAGTCGATAAACTTGAGATTGACGAAAAATGGCAAAGCCTCCGCAAGGAAAAAGGTTTCTTGCTCGGAGAAGTCGTTCGCTTCGAGGGAGAACCTCATTCCAGCCTGCTGATGAAAGACCTAAGCGGCCAACAGGCAGTGGGTTCCTACTAGATTGCACCTCGCCCCACAGTTGGATTGTTTGTAGATTAGACAGTTGCAGCTCAACTCTAGCAAAAAAAACACAACATATATGCAGTATATATATATATATATGGATACACATATAAATATGATGGATAGGCGGGGCACCTGTTCCTGCAGCTGCATGACCGCCTTTGCATCGCTTCGGTGTGTGAACTTCAAAGGCAGGCCACCAGGCTGTCCATGCTGGCCCTGTGTAGCAAGTGGTTGAATTCAATGACGAAAATCAACCATGTGACCTCAAGTCTCAAAAATGTATAAGAAGGTGTCCAATGCGAGAACAAAAACAACAGTTGATATCATTTGATGCAAGTGTGGAGCTGTGTGAAGCATGTGAGGGGCAGCAAAGGACAACTTCCCACAGAATAGGAACTGACCATTGTCCCTGCCTGACTTAGTTTCTTTCAAACACAAAAGAAAGTTTAATGTCTTTTGCTTGTGCAACAACGCCAGTACAAGGTCTCTCAGTCCTCCCTAGAAATGGTATGGTCAGTCCTTCCTGTAGCTCGGGATCGGTGGGATTGGGGGTCTTGCGGTCTTGATCCTCGAACCCTGCCTTGTCCACTCGCTCTTGAAATCTCTGAGGAGTCATGGGCGCAAAGCCTGTGAGGAGTCGTTGTGTGCTCATCCACTGAATCTCAGCGATGCACCATCCTCTCATGCCTCACTTGCTGAGAAGAATATCTTCCCTCCTGAAGGGGGTCCCCATCCCCCTGATTGTATAATTTAGCCTAGGCAGCCAGGATGGCTGCCTGTACAGAGAAAAAAGAAACAAGGCATGGGGCCTTTCGAGGGACAACTGCCAACCGCTCGGTGGAGACTCTCTGATGGTCCCAACGGCTTTTCAGCATCAGGATGTGGTGACTCAGGTGTTTTTGGTCCCAACAAAATACCACCAGAATAAAGCTCTATATATATATATATATACAGTCTTGGATGGCCACAGCAATATGCACAAAAGTGTCTTTGGCAAACTCATGCCAAAAGCAAGCTCTCTGATTAGCCCCAATCCCGGCAATGGAGAATCCCACCACCCCTACATCTTGACTATTTCTGATGGACAAAGAAGTTTTGCCAAGAAGCTGTATGGCGTGATGTTCAGTTCCAGCTTGCCGAATGGTTGAGGTCCGAAATGTCCTTTGCCCTGGCCCACGCCCTCCTCATGGTAGATGTCAATGAAGGCGGGCGCAAAGGCCAGCTTTTCGGAATCAGGCCTTGGCTGTCACTATCTGAGCGATGTGCAAAACCTCTTATGTGTTGTAGTGTGCACTCTTCCCAACGAGGTTTTATCGTGTTTTCTTCCTGTGGACCTGATCGCTCCTGAAGGTTTCCTTCACTTTGCTTACTTAGTCTTCACTGTAGTGACGCTGCCTTTATTGGAGGTTTTGGCAGTTGCTCATCTGAGAATACACAGCATACAAGAATGAACCAAAACGAGCACTGCACCAGCTGAGATACTCTGACGTGCCAACGGTTCTAGAACAAAAAAGGTAGAATCATAAGAGACAGTGATCCCACAGTAACCGTACGAAAAGTCCATTGCCAGTCCATAGATGTCTTGGAAGTGGGACCTCTATCTCTGGTGGAGACCTCTGTTCCTCTATACATTTTATACTTGGCGCATCCAAAACGTGGGATGGACTGTCCATCCACCAGGGCCCGGTGCTTACCGGTCACCGCCACGGATCGACGGGGTGTTTCGAACCGAGGCCGTGACCGTGGTGCGGTCCGACCACGAGTCGGACGAGTGGTCTTCGGATTGTACTGGGAATCTAAAAATGACCTATATAAAAAGCGTAAAAAGACCATCCTGATCAAAGATGCTTCCCCGAACTCGGGCTCCAACTTTCAACATCCTTCAACTAAATGAGTCCACCACTAGTTGAAACCAAGAAGAAAGTCTCACTGAGCCAGAATTGAGCCAAAGCGCGTGAGGTCCTCCAAGCGTATTGGTCGAATGTACGAATGGGAATAGAGTACATGCATGTGCGCCATAGCCCTTTTGAAGAACTCCTGCTCCTCTTCCGTCCGGTAGCACTGGGGCAAGCAAATGAAATCGACAAAGACCCACAGGACAGTGTGCTCACCTCGGAATGAGACATCGACATCGTAGAATGACATAGAAAACACAGGTCCTGGAACCAGCAAGTCGAACTAAGTGGTGGCCAGCATGTGGGAGTTGTGGGGGGTTGCCAAAACTGGCATTTGGGATTTGAGCCAGGAGCCTTAGAAAGAATTAATTTATTGGGCAGAAAAGAACGTGGACATATGTCGACATGGGAAGTCTGCATAAAAACCATGGCCCACAGAAATCTCTTCTTATAGGCAGAGCAAGAAGACCTATCGCTCTTAGGTTGGAGGCCATCGCTCTTAGGTTGGAGGCCATCGCCACTAGGTTGAAGGCCATCGCTATTGGGGGGGAGGCCATCGCAGTTGTGCGTCTCTTGGCTCGTCAAGTCACCAAGCTCCACAGCTTTCAGCTCATCCAGTTGGGCCACCAGGCGTCGCAGCTGGCTACCCCAGGGGTCTGGATGCTGCTTGGACTCCCAAACGTGTGACACTGAGACGATCTGCACTCGTCGCCCGGCCCAGTTGTGAAAGCCATCGGCCGTCCACTTCAAGCCCTGGCAGCTGTCAGAGACAAGATCCTATCCACAAGCTGAGCCCTATGTCAGGTACCCTTGCAGCGTTCATTGATCTTCAACTACTGGGGGGAACACTCTGGACATGAATGAATCTTTGAGGCCACTTCCTGTCTTGCGGACACTGGGGCCGCCAAAATGCATTGCCGAGAATAGCTGGAACATGCGGGACACATGAGGCTGTACACTGCGACTTGCGCGGGTTGCGAGACTTCATGAAAAAAAAACATCATCTGAGACAAACGTCAAAAACTTATCCGTGGGACACGTTTCTTACTATCTGATCCTACTTGAGCTATACTTATATCAGAAGATGGACGTATACTTAAGCCATCTTAAGCCCCGTGCCAAAGCCTCAATTGTATTGATTCATTTCAGGATTCTTGCTTTCAGGGCTTCATCCCCATCGTTTTGCATTTACTCTCGGCTGAAAACAGGATCTGTCGGGATTATCAGGAATGTGTCTGGGAGAACATCTGAGCTTTACAACAGCGTCGTTGTGTTTTTGCTAATTGTTGACATTTGTTTCTACCCGAAACATCCCGAAACCATTATGCTTAAAAATGATGGACGTCAAACCATGGTGCACTGCACCTCATAACTATACATTTGGAAGTGGATGGCTTGGCCGCTGGGCCTCCTCTATTATTAGTAGGAGTCAGGTTTCCCAGCAATCCATGTGAATCACGCATGCGAGTTGTTCATTAGCATGGCCCCTAGTTTTCTTCGTTCCCACCCAGCCACCCTCGCGTTTTCACGATCCACCTTGCACTCCAAGGGTTCGACCAGTGCGGTTCGTTCACTCCCCTTGGCATCGTGAAAGAGCTCCTCAGTGGGGTTCGTGTCGGTCCAGGAAGAGATTTCACCCCTTCAGAAGGACATGCCTCAAGGACCGCTATGGCTCAACCCAAACAGCCTGATCGGCGCACAAAGAAACTAAAGCCCGCAGGTTCTGGGCTCATTTTCCGTGAGTGCCGTAGGGCCGTAGGGTAGACGACAAAAATGGTGCGAGTCAGTTTGGAGGCTTCCTGCACATGATAGGGCTTCTAGTTACTAGTAGTAAGGCGCCTTGTTACTAGTAGCTGCTTGTTACTAGTAGTAAGGTGCCTTGGCAATGGATCCATCGGGAAATTGCCGATGTTTGGACTCCCCATGCGGTGCCCGCCCGCCTTCTCCGCCTCCTGGCGCCGCGGCCAAAGCCGCTTCTGGTGCAACAGGCTGACGAGGAACTCCAAGCGCACCAGGCGGATGTTCGCGTAGATCAAGAAGTCAATCAGATCATCAGGGCGCTCTAAGCCAAAGTCCTGGAACACGTAAAACTTGGTGTCTTCCACCAAGGCTAGCATCTGGTGATGAGGCCTACCCAAAGGTCTGGTTTGGCCTCCTGTTCTGAGACACCTCTGATGTATGATGTATGTGTAAGCTGATGTAAACATCCAACTAAGGGGTCAATGCTGCGGGCCGTCCAAGTTGGTTCAACCCATCACTGGAGGCTGGGCACATGCTTCATGTCCAATCATCACCCCAACCGATGGTCATAGCTGACATCTCTTTGATAGGATTCAATACATCATGTTCGATGGTATTTCGGACTCTTGGTCATATGCTATGATCATATCATGGCAAAAAAAGAATGCGTGTTCATCCTCCAACCACCAGGCATTTTACACTCAGACTTGGGCAATCGCTGGTATCCAAAAACACCTTCCTTGCCTTTTCTGGTCCGTTTCATGGGGATTCCCTCCTTCTCCCTCCGCTCTCCTTCGCCCTGAACATCGCCCCAACATCACTGTGCCAAACGCAAGTGACGCGAGAACGCCCGGTCTAGCCTATGCCCAGCTTCCCCCCCAGTGCTGAGCCGGAGTAGCCAATGTGTGGCGGGTGAGGCGAAGCCACGGGGTTTGGTGCAAAAGTAAACAACCAAGGTCTTCCGTCACAAAAAAAACATGTCATGCATGTGATGAACGTCAGGTGTTCTCGTTTGTTTTCGTGGTTTGGTCTTATAATGTCTAAAGAAATAAGGGTCAAGCAATGATGTACATGAACTCAGGATGTTAACCAACAGTAGCTGGGTGCTATGATGTGCCATGACCCAGACCCACATAGCTGGGTTCTTTACCGAAGATGTCCAGGAACTGGACGTGGCAGGCAAACATTGGCCACCATGCGCAATGTACACAAAATTAACTTGCACCGAAACCCCAATGTACACAAAGACGCCCGGACTGTTTTCAACTCCAAACGACGCCACTGGCGAACCGGGCGGGAACACTGACCGCGTGAAACGACGGTCGCCTCGTGGCCCCAGTCGTCATCGAAGTCCATCCCCTTGGCGCTCCTGGCGATGAGAACGGCACTGACCGGAAGGAGTGGAAACGGAGTGGAACAAAGTAGAACGATCCTATGTAACAATAACAGAATTGATAGAATTGCCAGCAACATGTGTATATATAAGAGGTTTGGGTTAAAGATAGTCAGTGTGTTTTGCATCCATAAGTTTCGAATCTGTTGCTGTGGCCAAGTTCATGAGAACTGACATCCCATTTGGGATGTAAGAACTGGTTGGTCAAACAAAGCGGGCGTCCTCCGAATTGGTGGCACTACTTTGTTGCAATGAATATTGGGGAGTTGCGACCGGCCTGCCGAGGGTATTTGATCGTTCAAAAGGGGGGGAAACAATCCATTCGACGAAACGAGGAAAATGACTGCGGAGTTTTGTCCTTGAACAAGATATCCGCAAACAAAACACACTTTGGGAGATCAGCATCCCTGCTTGAAGTGTCGGCACTGAGGAAACGAGCAGGTGACCAAACAGTGTCCAGCTTTGCAAGAAAGTGTGAACCAAATGCCACAGCCATGCAGGCGTCATCCAAGTGTTTCTCACATATGGAAAAAGCAAAATGTTGCTACCAAAACTCTTTGCGCGAATCTCTCGGAATATCTATGTGCCAGTATTGATCCGAGGGAAGGTGTCGTTCTTCGTGGCTGTGTGAGGCTTGTCAATGTCAATTGCTTTTGTTACTCGTGCCCGACACTGTCCATGTCATATCCCCAAACAAAAAAAATGTCATGAAGGGCTGCCAACTCATTGGCCCAGTATGACCCATGTATGATCTGTCTGCTGGTAACTCTAGTAACAATTTAACAGAGGACGTCCATGGATCGTCACAAGAAGGACGTTCGTCACATAGGATCGTCACATATATCCATGGGTATCCATGGGTATCGTCTCTATAATGAGTCACGTCCCGTCACAAGACTCGTGTCACGTCCCGTCTCTCGTGTCCCTCATCCACCGATCTAACGATCTCCGGTCTCTCGCCCGATCGACCGCGGGTCCTGGCAGACGCCGCCGGCTTCTCAAAACATTTGGTGCAAATGTCGTAGCTGCAGCCTGACGAGGGCGTTTTCCTGCCGCGCTGAGGTTTTGGGTACGGAGATTCCTCACGTAGAAACCCCGTTTTTCTTGTGCCACGGGCGTCAAGGTTCATTGCTTCTGGGTCACCAAAAAAGAAGCAGGGCAACAGGAAACGCCGGCCTGGAAAAGAAGAGCATTGCTGCGCCTGCTACCTCGTTGTGATATACCAAAAGGTCAAATCGTGCGAGGTCGGCTACTTCTTGGACTCGCCAGTGCGTCCAAGCTCACAGCGCCAGGAGAATCTCCAGAGTCTGCTTCGAAAAAGTAAATCGCAGTTTGTGAGTGTATAATTTATATAATAGGGAGACACCCAACCATTTGAGTGGTGGTCTAATTTCGGTGTCGGTTTCCCGACCATTGAGCTACACACACCAATTTTCGACGCTGCAGACTGGACCCCTCACCACATCCCTTGGTTACTAGTAGCCATGGCCTCCAACCAAATGGCATCCTTCCATAGACCAAACAAACTCTTCGCTGATCCGACCCCCACAGCAACCGATCTTCGTGTTTCCATGGCCCGCCTGCGGAACAGGAATATCTCCTCGGGCGCCGCAAAAACCGCCGCTTTCGGGACAGGGGATGTGAGAGAAAGATAGCATGTCCACCTCCTAGAAGTTTGCTGTTTGGGTGTCTTACTGAAATATCCCACCCAAAATGGTACATTAAGGGTTGTCATACTGTTCTTTTCTAGATAGTGACTTAGGTTACTTGAGTATGGTCATAACAACACATAACATGGCCTTTCTCACTTCCCTTTTTGAGCATCAATTCCTGTTCGTGGAGTTTTTGACCCACAAAAACACCGTCAGCATCCCCTTGTGTAATCAACACATCATCAACTGAAACAAAAGGATGTTCAACAACATCTGTCTGACATTTGTTTAAGTCCGCCACCTGAGTCTACTCGAACAATGACAAGTCACACCTCTTCCCTTTGGCAATTGCAGACCAGTCGGTTGCCCTCCAGTAGGGCAGGGTGGCAAAGCCCCGATCACCGGATCACCCGATCACACATGCCAGAACAATCATCCCTCGACCGACATCGAGCGGTCGCAAAGCTACGCCATAAAAACCCAAATGTTGACAGCTATGCAGTGCAAATGTTGACACCAACACGAGTGAAGCATATGAAGACACCTTTCACAGTGGCGTCTTGTCCCCATTTCATCCACCTCTTCCCCAGCCTCTTCCAAGGCCTGTCACCAGGTGTTCCACCCTTTCTGCGGAGCCAGGCCACGTCCCGGAGGCTTTGCAGAGGACGCAGCGCATCGTGGACCGCGGCTCCGCGCGCAAGGGGTGGCCCTTCTGACAGCGAGGTGCCTGGAAGCAAGGGCCAAGCAGTGCAAAGGATGTATCAATGGATATAAGAAAACCTACATTTGGGTGGTTTCAGAGGTCAATGTAGCTACATACACAAGGTGTCTGGGTATTGTATACGTGCATACATTTGGCTTGATCGGTTCAATCTGGATATTGCATTTGGAGGCGATCTGTTAAGAGCTGTTCTCATTTGACCGCCAGAGTATCTTGGGACCCGTTGCTTCTTGACCCACCTACTTCCAAGGAGGGCGTTCTTGGATTCCTCCGGAACTGCAACGTGCCTGCGGGAAAGGTGAACCTCGGCGCAAATGGTGCGATTTCTCCCAGCGAGGCGTCGAAAGAGTGGGGAGAAATCCAAAGTCGAGCGCCGAACACAGCGACACAAAGGCATAGCAGGCCTCATGTTCCTCAAGGAAGAAACTTTAGTAAAACCTACGGCGGATTGCTTTATTTTGTACGGATTTCTGTGGTGTTCCTTTCGCTTTGCTTCTTTTCTGGCAACTTATATATATATATATGTGTGTGTGTGTGTTTTCTGTGAAATTTGGGAAGGCCAACAAATTGTTCAGAACATGTTGGCAAAATAGGGTTACTGAGGAAATGGTGTTTCAAACAGGATGATCAATGCTGCCGTCCTTGTGTGGCTTTTGCCCATGCCCACCAACACTTGGACCACATCGGACCAAGGGAAAATCATGTTCTCTTCGCCCGGAAAATCCCACTCTCCACGCCCTTCCTGTTCCCGTTCCTCCGGGAGGAACGCTCGAAAGGTTGAACAACACTCCCACCGGGAACCACCCCAGCAGACGATCGCATGGACCCCAGAGAATTCACCCGCGGAGGACCACTCTTTCATTGGGGTTTTCTTTGTGGAGGACCACTCTCTCTGCAGGGAAGTACCTGTACTTGCCAGTCCCATGTTCTATCTCCCAACCTCTCTTGATACTAGTAGTAACAAGTGCATCGCTAGTAGTAACAAGTGCCTTACTAGTAGTAACAAGAAGCTAGTAGAAACAATAAGCTATCAGAAAAGATGGACGCCACTGTGCCCCGGTCGCCGTCTGAGGCGGCGAGGGACCACTGCCGCTATCCTCTTCGACGAGGCTGCCTGGGGCGAAGGCGAAGGGATCCGAGCTCTGCCCGGACAGAGTTTGCACCGGAAGAGATGAACAACGGCCACCGTTTCGGGGTTTTCCATGGTGCATCTGGAGGAAGAAACGTGTAAGAAAAGTAGCGGGTCTTGTCCATCGAACAGGTAGTTCATGGTGTTTTTCATGCGGTTTTACCATACTGAATGGATGGGGCCTCCACTGGTTGTAAGACCACAGCATGAGAAACCCACTTGACTTGTACGCAACATGTATGGCAAAGGCCGGGTACAGCCCTGCTAGATTCTGCTAGATACAACAAACACTTTGACCCCAAAAAGAGGTTGCATTGTTCAGAAGCAGGATGGGCGGATTCGCGGCAGATTTGGCTTTTCACACCATGTGTGGCATCATGTTGGGGCCCTCTTTTAACGTCCAAATTGAAAAGAAAACGACTCTCTCCATTCCAATCAAAGGATCAAGCATGGATTGTTTGTGAACACATAGAAAAAACTGCAAAAAAGAAGTTGGCGACAAAAAAACACTGGGATGGCTTGGAAAAGAACGCATCAAAGCAAATCCACCGGTTTGGGCCACCCAAAAACCTGCGTAAAACCCGCGGGGCCTATGTTGGCTCCCAGCGTCCCCAGGCCTCACCGGGTGCGATGGCCGGTGTGTGAGGTGTGACGCTCCTGAAAAAAGGAGGAAAGTTCACTTAGACTAGTTGCTTCAACCTTTTTTTTGTGGCTTCCGCCTTGTTGGCACAAGGGTTCTTAAGTATATCTATCAGTATCTCAATGCTCTTTCTCCCGCCCAGTTCTGGGAGAAAGGGTGCGAAAGTTCCTGTTGTTCCTTTCGTGTTCTGCGGACAAAAAAAAAGGTAGAGGTGTTACAGTCGATTCATCTCAAGGATTTGGAGTCCGGTCGATTCCTTTCGTTTGCAGAGGATGATCCATGTATGGAGATGTTGGACCATCTTGGTAGGAGGAGGTGGTAGAACTATATACATGCGTCTTCCCACTAAACACACAGGCTCCCTGGCACCCGGCTCCACTTCCGATGGTGCCGTAACATGTCTTGGGATGTCTTGGCTAAGATAGATCCTAAGGTGAAGGCTCAGGCGATTCACTTGCCTCCAAACGATGGATTGTACTCTTTAAATCTGCACGTGGATCTGACCCCCAACACCCATACATCATGAATGGGATGACATAGGCAACTCTAATTCCAGTTTGGCCAAAGGTTCTTCTTGGCTTGTCTGACCTCAGAGAAAGAACCGCACTCCCTCAAAAGGTTCACCAAACAACACCTGTCAGAAGCTCCTGAGATCTCCTTCCGACCGCTGGACCTCTATCCACTCCACCTTCCAACGGTGAGCAGCGTAGGTCAGCGCGCCTTGACCGGCCTTGTTGATGAGGCCGCCCACGGTGTTTTGGGTCCTGAAAAATGCACGGTGCTGCGGCGGGCTCGCCCCACTGGGTGCATCAGTTTGGGGTGGTCAATGGATGCATGAAGAGAACCTGTGGCCAGGTCACGGCGGCCACACGCTCTCGACTCCAGTCTACACTCTCGTGTCTACACACGGTGTCGTGACGGTCGATCTTCCAACTTCCAGGTCGGAAGGCTCACAGAAATATCATACCAATGTTCAACCAAACGGCAAAAGCTGTTCATCGGCTGTCTCGTCTGTGTCTTCGGTCCGTCGTGCTCAGGCCCTGACCAGCCAAGGCCCTGAGACACGGCTGATCCTTCCTGGAGTGCACACGTTCGGATGCTCAGGCTCAGGGGGAGGGATTTGAGTGTGGAGTAGAGAGACCCTCCTGGCCCTCTATTGTCCTTCTTCGCGGTCGGAACACCTGGTGTCGGTCTCGATATTGAACCAAAAAAAACACCCCAAAGGGCCCCTTCACTCGAGGAGGAACGGAACCGACTCCGTAGGTCCGGTAGGCGAAGATATGGCATGACGCCCTTGCCATCGCAAATGACATCGAGGACGGGAATCAAAGAGGTCGACACTCGGATCCTCAAACTATGTCTATTTCGATAAAACGGCAGGTCAGACACCAAGAGAGCCCCAAAAACGACGCAACGCAGCACGTTTAAGGCCGAAGCCGGCTCCGCCTCTCAAGTGCCACAGATCACGAGCGATCGGAAAGACGGCGCCACCAAGGCTAGGGCTCTCTTGAAGGGCTCTCTTGGGGCCCACACCCACACCCACACCCTCAGCCAGGCAGGTGAAAAATCAGTTCAGCTACCATAGACCAAAAAAGAGGGGACAAGGGGAAAAAGAGTCGCCAACCTCCACAACCATCCGCGCTCCGCATGTCGTGCGCCACGCAGCTCACACACCACACCTGGAGGGTCACATTTCGCTTCAAGCTGTCGAGGACATCGCCGTCCACTGACTGGGAGAGACGACCCCACCTCTCAGGTGTCGAGGACATCGCCGTCGGGGGTGGGATCCGAAGTCGAGCTACAACTTCAATGGTATTTTTTGGGGGTATCCCTTCCAAAACAGGCTCCACCTACCTGTTGAGAGGTCGGAGGGTGGGAAAGGCGCCAGGCTGCCAGGGAAATCGAAGTGCCGGCATCAACGGATGTGTAGACCCTGAAGGAGGGATCCTTCAGGTGGGTGAAAAAAGGGTGCACTTCTCCTGCTGGCAGATATAGACCCTTTTTCACCCACCTGAAGTACCTGAAGTCAGCAGGATAAAGTCTGAATTAGAAAGAAAAATCAGCAGGATATATATCTAAAAGATCATTGATCCCTTGGGATCAAAAGTCTCAATGATCAATCTGGATTCGGATGTCCAAAATAGAGCTATGCGGCGTTGCTGTGTTCCAGGTTGATGGATGTGAGAAGTTCTACATCCTGCGACATCGGGGGCTTTATCCAAATGAAAAAAGACCCAACCTGCATCTTTAAGACGTGGATGCCCAACCTGACTGGGTCCAATCTCCACAGTACCCACAGCTGGCGGTACCCACTAAAACCGCTGGTACAACTGATCGCCACTCTGGTGAGTAGCGCAACTCCCCTAGAGCCGGAAATCAATTGAAAATTTGACAGTTGGACTGCACTGAACTGGAATCCAACAACATCCAGCCGTAAAAGGGCTCCTTTTTGAGCATTTTTAGTGACGACGCCGGCGACGGCTAGGCCGTATTCGACGAATCGATGATAACTATATATATATAACAGTAACTTAATTACTGTAACTAGGATGCCATTGGTTTATAACTCAACCAAAGGATCCGGTGGCGGTGCGGTAGCCATTTCCGCACAGGTGGCCTGAGCAGTGAAGTGTCAGGATCTTACCAACGGGTAGACCGTTCAATAGTTTAATCACTTAAGTCCAGGATCAGGGGGGCCACTCTAAGATACAGGACATATGAGAATTGATAATGTCAATGACCTTAGAGTCAGTTGTATTCATGTATTCCTCAGGGTCCCAGTCAATCTGTAAGTCCTTTTTACCCTGTTTGAAACTTCCACTAGTACCCTGCCTTGCCTTTGAGCCGTTGTCCGCCATCAAACATGCCATTCAGCCCCGGTTATAACGTGCTGGCAACACTAAACAAAGTTCCTGCTCAAGCCAGCCCCATACACTCTTCTTTAGTATAAACCATCACTTAGGACTTAAGCCATAACAGCAACGCCAAGAACAGGGAACCCACCAATCACAGCGCACGAGCCGAGCCACACTCCGCCAGCTGCTTGACCCACGGAGCTCACCGTGCCCTGCGGAGAACAGGACGATTGTTTGCATGTTAAAAAAAAGCGGTCTCCGACCTAATGTATATAGACTCTTGATTAATAAACACCGCATATGAAGAGGATTTCCGATGGATTGTCAAACATTAATACCTTTTCACGATCAAATATAGTACCGACATACAAAAAACAAGGCACGTCCAGTTAACACGTCTTGGTTTTACAAATTATCATGAAGGTAGCATTTCTCGACGTCCGACCCTGCCCAATGCAAATGTGACGTACGAGTACATCCACCAGATGCTTAAGACCATGCCTCACGATCCTCCTTTCCATACAGAGTTTGTGCCACCGCCACTACCGCCAGACCTTGTCACACCTGTGTGGCCAAACCTTCCAAATTTGTCACCGGAGAAACAAGACGCTTTCATACAGCACGTTCGGTACGCCTTGTTTAGGAAAAAACATTTCGATACACTTAGTGCATCCAGGCCCCTCCTAAATTAGGTGCATTCCTTTGAATTAGCCGATGCCAGACTCGTCGTGTGTTACCTTAAGATCTTTGTGTGAATTGCCGTTCGGTCTCACAGTGTTCTTCTTTAGCTGTACAGATTACTGCCAGTTTGGATCATCTTTCACCCCCGACACTTCCACCAACACCCGCCACAATAAGTGGCAAGGGTATGCGTGGATGCGAATCATGCCCGCAAGTGAGTGCATTCAACTGGGGGTGGGTTTATTGAATCAAGAGACTACATTAACAGCGATGGCCTCCAACCTATATAATTTGGCGCAAAACACTCACCGTTCAAGCGGCCGCGACTGGTCGGTCGGTGTGTAGACGGACCATTGGAGGACCACACGGACCATTCATTAGAATCAGGGCAAAGCATCTTCCCTAAGACTCATGGCAGCATGGACGCGAGTCTTGAGCGGCAGCACTGGAAAGACCACTTTTTGTTCACCAAGCACCAGTCTGCCCTGGTTTTTGAGCTTTGTTGGGGTTCCCGCACCAAGTAAGGGGCTTGCCATCTCCAAGTTTATTAGCCTCTCTTCGCAAGCGCTGTCCCCTTGTACAATTCTCACGCGGACAGTAAACACACTGTTTCTTCAGAGACTGCTATCCCCTTCACGGTGCAGTGGATAGGAGCATATCAAGTTGACCTGGGCATCGCTACTGAGAACCTACACTGCTGAGAGGTGGTTTTCAGTGATCTTACGGTGGCCCTTTCTCCCATCCAACCCACGGACAACTGCCACAAAAGAACAACCCACCCACATCACCGGGTTGGTTTGTTCGGCCCCAAATTGATGCGTCGATCGATTGGTCTTTCCTCGTTGGTTCGGGCGAACAAAAACGACCCGCGCATGGGTCGTGATGGCGGATAAACCGACGGACACCGAGTCGCGAGTCGCGAGGTCGAGTGCACCTTGATGGTGTCGTGGAGATTCTCGTTTTCAACGACCTGAGGCTTCCCCCATGTTCCGCCGCTGTTCGGAGAGGGTCTGGCGTCCGCCCAAGGGCGAAGCGAGCGTGGAACACGGCGTGGAACACCGCGTGGGTGAAGGTGGCGAATGGGCTGACCAACGGGCTCCAGACAGGTACCTCCTGCGCTGAGGAAGTTCTAGGAAGCTCAACAGGAGGCGCCTATTTAGTACATCCTAAAAGGATGGTCTGAAGCCAGCCTGGTGTATCTTGAAAACTCACCTGGCGCCGACTCAAGTCGCAGAGGCCAATCAGTCAAAGAAGACGATCTCGACACGGCACGAATCGGAAGAATGGACAACTTGATTTCCCCTCAAAGGCGAATGGAGTGTGTTCACTCAGCTTCACTGTGAATGCCGGTGATGCGTTGGCGAAAAGTGTTGCAAACACATGCCAGTGCATACACGTGAGAGCTGTCCAGTCCACTTTCTTGCAACATTCCCCCTGCGCAAAGCGGGAGGATGTGAGGCCTTTGTGCAAGACTGGAGCGTTTTCCCTATGCCTCTCGTGCCGTTTCCCTATGCGCCATTTGGTAAGCCCAGTCGCATGAAAACACCAAACAAGCCGGGTGCTTGAGACTCCTGCACCACGTGCCACTTGGCACGCGTCTTACAGCGTTTCTCCACGTAAGCCGTTGGTGCGCGTGGTGCCAGCGGGCTATCCAAGTAGCCTGTTCCCCTTTCCCCGAGCCAGTAGGTACCGAGCCAGTAGACTCGGCTTCAATGAATGGACCTCCTTTCCATCCCTGGTAGCGTTCTGGTTCCTAGTATATAGTAAGGACAGGAGCCCCTAGTAGCGTCCTTGCTCCTAGTAGCGACGCCAAGAGCCCCTAGTAGCGTTCTTGTTCATATATATATATTTATATATACCAGTCACATGACTCTCATCCCTCACAGCGGTGGGACCCTCGTGTGTTGTAAATAGCACTCCCAAGTCTCAGAGCTTGATGCAAAGGAGGACCAACCACTGAGCACCCGTCAAGTCAAGCTGTTGCTTCTTGTTCTCTGTTCTTAGTCCATGTCTTTCACACTTGAAATCATATCTGGAAAGACAGATGGGGAAGATAGGAGAGGGTCTTTGGCAGCTGGGGAACTGCAGAGATGGGAATCGGGATGCTTCAGACTGAAGGCAGGCTTGGACTCTGAGAGGTTGGGACTAACCCCACAAGGAAGAGCGACCTGTGGTCTGTGACAACATGCGAGCGAAACATCTTCGAAACATCTTCCTCAAGCATGATGACATGTGCGACATCTTCCTCAAACAGCCTTTTCTTACGTCACAGCAAGCACAAATTACGTCCTTGTGGCCAGACGTTGGGTTGAATAGGAAACATCTGGTTGATAGATCTAATCCCGAACCAAAGGTTGATGGTCGAAAAATCGAAAAATTCCTCCACCATCGGTCCACCATTCCTTGGTCCTTGTATTGTCTTGAACACATTCTTATGATGTTCATTGATCTTCAACACCACTCAAACCATTTTTACATCCGGTCTCTGCAGGCAGGGTGTTCCACCCCCGGTATCCGCCGTGCTTTCCGGACTGAGGGCCCGTGCAGACTTCCGGACGAAGCCAACCTCGGCGGAAGGACTGGAAAAAACAGAACATGGGCCACACTGCCACACTCAGTGGTTGAGGAAAGCACCCTTCCTCCAGGCACCACGAATTTTCAGGTATTTGCCGGACGGAATTGTGCAGGATGTGTGCCCAGCTGTCAAGCTATGAGTCGACTCGTGTCAGAAATCATTGGACAAACCATCAAAAGACCGACCGTCGTGCCTTGGCTGAATACTGGTTGATCTGCTTGGTTCATACTTAGCTAGATACGGATGTCCTCCATTTGCTCACCGTAAATGTGTTCAAGGGCGGAGCAAGAACGATCCACTCCGACCCGCTTTGCTGATTCGTAAATCCATGTGTATAATATTATATCCTAATGCAAATAATCAGCTGAGCGCTCAAAACAAACAATCCAACAAACACAAGCTCCAGTGCCACAACTCCCCAGACTGTATGGAGAAAAATGCTCCTCCAAGGTAACCGTACATGATCTTCTGTCCATGATTAAATCAACGACACATGACCATTGATGGGTTCATATCCTGAATTCACACTGGTATATGTCCTTGGTCAATCTGCTTCTCTTCTTTGCCAGGCCACCTCCGCACCCGCACTGTTTCCGTGGCTCCCGTGGCTCCGCGCCGCTCCGCCCAGCAGGCCGCCCACGGCGCCCACGGCGCCGCTGGCCACGTCGGTGAAGCTGACGCCGTCGTCGCCTCGGCCGCCAGGGGCGTCGTCCGCGGCGGAGTAGGCAGGCGGTCGATGCAAGGAGTAAGTATGGCGGCTGGACGAGGTGGGTAGGGGGCGGATGTAAGGATTGGGTCGGTATGGCCAAGGGTTCTTTGGATGTTCTCTTTTGGGAGTTGGGGAGAAGCAAGGCTTTAACAGAAGGAGTGTTGGAATCGCGGAGATGCAGGTTCTTTCTAGTGCGGTGTCAAAGTTGGATGGAGGTTGGCAGAAGGGATCAAACAATCAGAAGGGACCCTGGAACAAAGAAGGGATCAGAATGGCAATGACGTCATCAAGTGAGGGCACACGGACGTGTCAATAGGCATTAAGTTCTAGGTGAAACGGTGTTCATCTTTGTCTATGTTCCTAATCAATTTGCTTGTTCGATACTTAAAAACAAAATGTCCCAGTCACCTGCATTCTTTGGCTTTGATGCCTTCTTTTCAATCCATGACCAATTCCTTCCGGTGGCGTCCCCCGGAGCTCTTCACCCTTCCTCCTGTCAAGCACATCCCCACCTGGCTGCGGATGTGAGCCCACCTGAGTGACGTTTGGGCGGCAGTCGGTGGGGTCGGTTTCCAACCACCCAGCGTCCTGTGCGTCCTGCAGGGTTCAGGACGTCGTGTTTGGTGTCGCAGCCCAGCCAGCCCAGTGACCCTGGTCTAGGCGATCGCGTGACCGAAGCACCTGGGATCTCAGTCTGGGTCACGAACTGAACCAACTCTGCAGTGATCCGTTTCGTTGCAATCACCAACATATGGCCAACACGCAGTTCTGATCAAACCAATGATGATGTCTAAAAGGTCAAACACCGTAAAACTCTAGGAAAAAAAAGAAAGCAGTCTCGCGATGTAATAACTACCAAAGTGAAGATCCACCATAAACGCTTAGGAAATGGTTCACCAACCTCCAAGAAAGGATCTCAAGTTGTGGTAGGATCTCTGGAACTCCCCTTCCATCAACTCAACTCACTTTTTTGCACCCAAGTCTGGTCGCCTTTTTATGTTACAAATTCCATTGAATCGTGCGTTCTTTCCAAAAGAGTCCAACAGCTTGTCGCACTGCTACCAGCCGGCACCGCCCGTTGTTTCTCAAACCGCCCCTCGGTTTCTCCGCTTGAACTCCGAGCGGCGCTGCTCATGGTGCCGTTGCCGAACTTCTGGCGCAGCCGCTCCCGCGCCTCTTCCCGGAGCTTCGCCTGGATGAAGGGGAGGCAGGTCCCAAACCAGGAGGGATCGGAGGGAGAAAATGGGGTATCCTACAGACCCAGAGACTCCATGGGACTGGAAGACAAATGCCCCCAAAAAGGAACCCCTTGGGAAAAATAATGACAGAAAAAACTCCAAGGTCGGCAAATATGGTATGCACGGAATGTCTGGAGAAATCATGAACTCTGGAGCACCACCACAACAACAATAACAACAACGAGAGGTGGACGCGCAAACTCTTGAATGGAAACATCAGGCTAGTTGTGCCCATCAACACCTCGTTCAAGCGTCGACGCAACATGCTAAATACTTCCGTAGGCGGCGAGAGAGCCAAGAATCTAACATAAACAATATTCAACAAATTCAATTAATTTAGTAATCTATTAATATGCACACTTATAGTTACTATGTGTGTTAAATAAGAGAGCCGTGGGGAGGACTCCACAACACACTTCTTCTCAAACTGCCCGCATGTTGATGTAGTGTACATTAGGAAGATGCATCAACTGTTGTTTCATGTTGTTTCAGACTGGTATGTTTCGTTCAAGTCTTTTTTCGTCAGTTCCAAACGTGGTGTTTTCCATGACAACTTCCACAAAGCCCTGTCTCTGATCTACAGAAGCTATGTTGAAGTCTTGCTGCACTCGGTCCTGATCGCCCGTTGGCCTGACGCGCATTGTACTGGTCCGTGGTCTCCCCGGGGAGAGGCCTCGGAGTGAAGGGAGCATCGATGTTCTCACGATCGAACCACAAATCCAGTGGATAGACTATGGACTTATGTGCACGCACATACATATATATATATATAAGTATATTGATGGCAACGTGCAAAGCTGCAAAAACACATGAATTGACACAAGGCCATGCCTTCCGATAAATCAGAACTTTTGAACTTTTGGTTCAGCTTTTGGCTTTGGCGGCAAGCACAGTACCCATGACCTACACTGTTACACCCTGTTGCTGTTGGGTTTAACAAAATCCCCAAAGCGGGGTTCTGACACTGGGGGGGACTTCTTTGAGGAAGCCAAAAATCCGAACAAACCACGTGAGACACAGTTGAGACGTGTAGAAAGGGTCTGTGTGTGTGTACAGTTCAAAAGGGTCTTCGCGTTAATTTTGGTAAAAGGGTCTTTGTGAAGATGGGCATTGTGTAAAAGGGTCTTTGACTACAACATACAACAAGTACCTTGACCACTAGCATAACCACAAGCAACACAAAACACAACGACCTTCCCATAAGCCTGTTCCTTGAAACGTTTGTCCTGGTAATTCATAAGCAATATAATTGATTGAAAGCAGTATGACAAAATCTAAATAGGCTTTAGTTCTACATGTCCCAGGTCTTGAATCGAATGTTGACCCTTCTTTGCCTCTCTTAAAAGTACCGTCATGTGGGGCTCAAAAGCCAATTCCGGCGGGTGACGTATCTACCACCGCTCGACAAGGCTGTCAACGCCGTGCGGAAAGCAGACCGCTCTCAGTAGCCTAGCTGATCTGGACATCAAGCGGCAGGTCTGGTTGGACTTTCGCCTGAAAGCCTTGCCAGGCTGCCACCCCAACCAGACCTGCTTGCACCGAAGCTGGCACCGTACATTGTCAGGCACGTGTGTGCCGGTCCCATGCCGGTCCCATGTCGCAGCGATGTGGTGCTTCCCGATCCAATTGTAAATCCATGCCAACGAAGGCAGCAAGCTTGGGATACTTCACCATGGCCGTGCACGGCACAGATGGACTCGGGTCACCTTTTGTGTCTGACTTTGCGAGCTCGGCATGTCCTGGGCATGTCCTTTCTGAGTCCTGGGCATGTCCCGGGCATGTCCGGGACATGCCCAGGACTCAGAAAGGACATGCCCAGGACATTGTGATGAAAGCCTGTGGTGCCAGCAAGCCCGCCTTCAAGCCTGCTGCTACGCGGACTCGGGGTCATAGCCTCGGGCTGCCATGGACCATCCTCACGGCGCTGCGGCA
The DNA here is from genome assembly GCA_963970005.1 of Durusdinium trenchii. Lineage (NCBI taxonomy): Eukaryota > Dinophyceae > Suessiales > Symbiodiniaceae > Durusdinium > Durusdinium trenchii. Next base: position 203,805 of record CAXAMN010022262.1, on the reverse strand, counting down.
CGAGGGTCCAACCTGGGCAACAAACCACCTCGATCACGACAAACCTGGTGGAAGAAATTCAGTTTTGGTACCAAAACTGCCACGGTACATCGGCAGACATCGCCATCGCTGAGGATGGCAGAGGATGCCACGGTCAGGTCCTGCCATCCGTCCTGCCATCCTCTGACATCCGCCACGACTGTCCTCCCTGGAGCGCTCTTGTCTCCGCTCTCTCTTAGTTCCCCGGCTCCGCGCCCTGTGCTTCGCTGACGCCCGTCACGGGGTCATAGCCTCGGGCCGGTTACACAAGACCGTGACGCGGTCGTTATTGACCCAAACGTTCATGGCAGTCGTTTCACTACGTTGGGGTGGCTTCAAAGGTCCTTGTGAGCATCGGTCATCTCATTTCATGGAGTCTCTGGGCTCGTGCGAGGACGCGGGTCGTCGCTCGCCGACCGACGCGTCATTGGTCATACAAAGCATCTGAGTCGACTTGCGAGTCTGGCTCCGAGTCTTGCTCCTGGAGGGACCACCGTGAGCCCAAAAATGCCCCAAAATCTGAGCTTGGGTGGAGGAACTGATCGAAATCCATCAATCGTCGCCCTGTTTTTTTCAGGCAAATCGTGAATCGATTTGAATCAGCATCAATGGCCGTCCTGAAATGTTGGAAGTCGATTCACATTGCACAGTTCCACAGTAACCAACAGTGATCAAAGGTGGTTTCAGCACAGAACTGTTTGAGCTGACCCCTCGCAAAAGCAGTGAACAACACGCAAATCACATATAAACACAAAGACTCACAACTTCTCACCAACCAGGTTGGTCGTTTAAAGTCATGTTTTTTCTGCTGGTTTCGATGTGATGTCTCTCCCCACGAGACTCCATTCTGACTCCCGGTGTCAAACGCAGACTCTTCCATTCCGAGCAGCGTCCGGGGTCCGGGGGCGGCTCTGTCTTCCCCTCCAGGAGCCGCGAAAGGCGCTCCTTGTAGTAAGCCGCCTGGTTTGAGGGGAGCGCCTGAATGTTCCTCTAGTCCAGCCTATGAGTCTTTGACGCACAGTACTCTACTCAAATGAAACATGCAGTCGACTAGGGAAGGTGCAGCTAGATGGTTGATGTTGAGGTCTGGGATGGCGGAATGCTTGTGACACCCATAAGGTCAGGGTATATGTTATTATGTCCCCAAAAGACTTCACAATACTCTTTAACAGCCGCTCCAGCGATTGCCCGCCCCCGGCTTTTGCCACTTGATCAAACACCCTGTGGAACACAAGCTCAACATGTTGGGTCTTTTAGTTGCTCAAGACTCAAGTGGGCAAAATAAAAAAACTTATCCTCCGCTCCTGGCCTGCTTTGTGTTGTACTTTTGCGCGATTCTCATTGATTTGTTGATTCCACGTGCCTGCCGCTGCAGTAGAAAGGATGCTGGGCCTTTTGCAAGAAACCAAAGGAAGGACATGGAACATATATCACCAAGTCCTCCAAAAGAGTTTGATGGAGGGCCTGTTTTTCTTCGAATAGTCTCAGGTACTTGACATTGACGCGATCACTACATCTCAACTTATACCAATACCTGACTCTACATCACCCAATGAATTCCTTTCTCATGCTTAAACCCCACCCATGACGCCGTCCATTCCGACTGAGTCCACGAAGTCCGGCAATTCCCCGGTCGGTGTCACAAAGGCACCGACCGGAGAGAACCATAATCACATGCCAACTCATGGATATATCAACCATGTATGTTGCTCCGTTGGAGATCGTAGACGTTGAAAAAATACCGTGCAAAAGAATGAAATGGTGTATATATTATATATATATATCTTTATCGGAATCTCTCCATTCATGACCAATCCTCCCCTTGCCCAAACTAGCACAGATTGCTTTCTCTGTTCACTCAAGCAGTCAAGACCATCTGAGTTGGATTAAACCTCAATGGCCACATTTCTGTTGGTGGTTCAAGGGCCTTCAGGTATTAAGCTTTGAACTCTCTAGTTTGCAATCCAAGAAACAATCGTCACTGGCATCACCATTGGAATATGTACGAAGGATGTGGACACTTACAACCACCCACACAAACAACACAAACGCACCACAGTGGTGGTCATTGTTCATTGGTCTCCACCATCCAGCTATAGTTGCTGTTTTTCAACCTGCCGGACCCAATTCCGCTGCTAGGGCGGGCGCCTCAAAAAATTCCACCAACTTCTGATTGCCACCGGACTTCTCCTGCCGCCAGCGGAACTGCGGAACTGGAGTGCAAAGGACATGAGCAAGAATCGGACCCTCAGGGAAGACCCGGCATTGATTTTAAGCTTCTTTTGAAAGGGTCTGTTTTCAACGGAAGTACTTCCCAGTGATTTGCACTACTTTTGCAAACCTTGGAGTCCCATGTTTCAGAAATCTTCACAAGTTTAAAACCTCCAACGAAAAAATAGACTATCAAACTCACAAGTTGACGGGTCGCAAACGGCTGCTAGGTACAAACCTCTTGCTGAGAGCTGCGCGAGGAAAACCCCCATGACGGGTACGACCGGGACATCAGGAACATGTTTCAAAACACTCTCTGTTCAATTGTCACGCGGTGGTTGTGGTTGTCCGCTTTGTCAAGCTTCAGGCTTCGACTCGGACCCATGGTGCTTCCGACCGCCCGTGACGCCGCCGGTCTCCATGGCCGCGATCTGTTTCTCGGTCCAGGAATCCATCTGGATGGATCTCACAAAAGAGAGGTGCACCTGGAAACCATTCCGTCAACTCGACTCCACACATGGCACCTGCCAGTTTTGACCGCCATTTTGTGTGTTTTGTTTTATTGTGAGACATGATGAAAAGGGACTATGGATGGCCATGGTACAACTACAGTATATGTGCACCAATCTTCTGGACACATGGGGAGATATTCACAAAAAGAACACATTGACATGATTCTTGTGATTGTGGGAGAGTTTGACCCAAGTTGATATAAGCAAACTTACGGTCTCTAAAGATTTACAAAGAGTCTATCAGCACGATCCCTGATATCAAATTCTAGATTCAAGTATCTTTCAAGTCCAACACATGTTCGGATCGATGTATTCAGAGTTTCTCTAATCTGATTCTTTGTCGGTGCAAACCGCGACCACTCCGACGTCACGAATGACCACTCCGTGGAGCCCTGCCCCCCCCCCGTTTTCAACGTGTCCACACCCAGATCTACCAATCCGAGAGGTGAACATAGGTCACTGAAAGGTACAAGCCTGGTGCCATTAGAGGCACATGCAGGGTCGGGGCAGGGCGCAGGCCCAAGTAGACGGGAAAAAAAAAACATTGGGCCCTTCCTTGGTAGGGGATTGGCCAAAAGTTGGAGGCGTTTTGTCCCGCAACCCCTACAGCAACTCGCGAATTGGCCCAAAGCAGGTGCCGCCCCACTGTTTCAATCCGTTGGTTGAATTAGGCCAAGGATTTTGACGAATCCATGTCCAACTCCAAGGGACAGAGCCATTCAAAAGACAGAAAACATCCACGAAAAAGCCAACAATGGCCACTTTCCATGCTGGGTTCCTCTCGATTCCTCTCGGTTCAAAGAAGAAACAACGAGACGAAAGGAACTGAGCGTCGGACACCGAGACTCCGGTGCTGTCCAGAGCATTCCAGGCACATCAGGGTGCCATAGGTCACGCTGGCCTGTGGAGGCGAGGCCGCGAGGCCGCGACGGTGAGCGACGTGGAGACGAAGACGCATGGCAGCGATTGGAAGTGGCGAACGTGAAGTGGGTTAAACACTCGAATCTGTATACTTGTAGTTTAAGTATGGTTTCAGTATAGATTGATATCAGATGTATATATGCAGGCATAGCACGCACCTGTGAGAAGCATATACACATCCCTCATCAGTCTGAGACTCTAAATGAGGCTGCTTCAGACCAAAACCCATCAACCCAAGATACCGGCCAGATCAATCAAAGCAATGTCGATTGGTCCTTACTCTCCAGGGGACTCTCTTGTAGCAGATAGGCTACTCTGAAGCCCTCCATTCGCAAGTAGTTGTGTCCTGTGGATGGTCTCATCAACAAGCCATGTCTAAATCATGAGCTACAAAGGCAATGTGATTCACTGACCCGAACAGAATAGACATGTAAGCTAGTTTGTTGAACGACACACCAGGTCGTCGTCGCCCGCAAGCGAAAAAAAACAACTTAAGACGTTAAGAGTCAAGGAACATGGACAATTATGGAGGAACATGGAAAGCAACAATAGAAAATGGGCAGCTATATGCAACTATGGAGTATATAACCTACTGGTCCTGTGGCATTTACCCTCAGTCGTCAAAGACGTGTTTCTTCTCCAGCCACAGTAGGCTGGAACCAAGCCCCACCAACGCCCCCTGAGCCCCAAACCCACTGTGGAGCATTGTTGTTGCAGTCCACACCTGGCCAGTGGCTCACGCTCGTTCATCATCAAATACACAGCACTTCAAGAGAGATGTGAACATGCTCTGGCTTCATGAACACAGTTTGGGTTGTCTCAGCTCTCTCTCTCTCTTCAGATTGCGAATGCGAGTGGGACTGTAGCACCTAGTGCGAGTGGGATACGAGACATGGAATAATGATAGACATGGTGAACTCGAACGTTTCACCTGGCTCATATCACATGAGACATCTGACTGTTGCCTAGGCACGAATTGCTGAAGATTGAACCTTGATTCTATACATATATATATATATGTATATAGCCCACACCCTGTAAAATGAACAGGGATGTTGAAGATCGACCGCAGGCATTTTGCTGGGTGTTTTGCACGGGGGAGGGGATTTATAGAATGGTTACACCTGGCGAACGGAATGAGAACAACGGCCCCTGGAACTGCAATGGCCCTGGCACCAGCTGGCCAGGACTCAAAATCGCCTTCAACCAGCTGGCCATGAATTACTTGCACTGCCCTGAACACCGCCAGCCCAAAAGCAGCGCCCACCAAAAGCTTCATCTGACAGTCAGCTTACGTCCAAGGTCGAACGTGAGAGGGATCCATCCACAGGAACCATCCAAGTAAGCTCACCCCGCCAGGAAGAAAAATCGTGACCACATGAGTCATTTGTCGGACGTGGACGTCGTGCCGTGGACCTACCGACACAGCGGGAGGCCGAAAAAAGACGGAGACCGAGAAACATCTGGATCTCATAGCACCCGGATCTGTCTTCGATTTGGTGATTCCTGGTAACCCTGCGATTTGGCACACCAGAATGATCTGAAAGAGAACTTTCAGACCGTACATGGACCGTGACAAGTGTAACCGTGGACCCTTCTTGTTGCTGCAAATACCCCCGCAAAAGAAAAGAACCAACATCAACCATCTGATGCTTGTTGCATCCCTCCACTGCCCCCGATGATTTCGCCAGGAGGCAAAGGTTGTTGCCCGGCATGGCTCGTATCCGGGCTTCGATATCCTGGCGCGGCGCGTTTGACCACCGAATCCGACAGGGTCTGTCTGGAGAGGCATAGACCAAAAGGGTGTACAATAATATGAATAGGGAGGCTACCCCAAAGACCCTGACGGGAGCAAACCCATGAGAACACACGCTAAAAACACAGTAAAGATATAGATCATAGATCCATATAGATCGATATAACTAGAATTCATTGGGCCCAGCAACAACAACAACCACAACCAATGAAACCCCCCCCAAACCACCGAAGTGTCCGTCCCCGGGGCCGGCAATGCAATCGTCATGGCCGGTTTCACCGGGGCCATGTGTTCGTACGTGGTTCACGTCTGGTGCTTCAACAGGGACTGAGGGTCGCTGGATCCAAAGGAATCTATCTATCTATATATCTATCTATCTATCTATCCATCCATCTATCTATCTATATACAAATATATGGTGGACAAATTGACTTCCCTCATTCCTATGAAGGCTACGCACCAGTCGGAATACTTGGATTTGCTGAAGGATACAGGAAAACATTTAAACAAAAAAAATTAACATTCCCCAGAAGGGATTCACACATAGGGATATTGTTTGAAAGAAAACAGTCCTATATAAGCAAATCCACTAATTCTAGCTGGAACACATGGAGCTTCTACCTGGAAATAGTCGGGAGAGCTCCACCACCGAAGGTCCATCAGCACCACTTCCCAAGATGACGGGGGTAACATGTTGGGACCTAACTTGCTTGAATTTGCCTAAGGGATTCTCCGAAAAGTTATCTTGGGGATCATCAAGCTACACATACAAGTTTTAAAGAAACATCTACACTCCGAGTCACCATGTTCCAGGTCCATGATTAGTTCAGACTGGAGTGTAACATATCACAAGGAATCAAAGAACACATTGCTCCGCCATTCTACAGCCAGGCTTAGATATATACTTGCGCCAAACAAGGCGGAGGAGATGCTTGCGCAGGATGACACAAGCGATAACGCTGGTGGAGTTTGCATCACGATGTCAGCCTATAACCAGCAAGGTGCTAAGTACTTAAGATGCCTGGATGTGTGTCAAAACCCAAGCATCTATGCCCAAAGCTCCTTGGATACATCACTTCCATAACTACCAGAAACCCAGGTAGGACCCACAGCCAAATGAAAATGCCAACGATGGTGGAGACAGACCACCTCTTGTTGGGAGACCTACACTCCCTGGAATCATCGACGGTGGCGGGGCCAGGTTCCACTTCCACGCTCCTTGGGCATCTGTGAGCCCGCCATGGCGAACCGAGGTGAACCAAACACGGTGCGGGTGATTGCGGATGAGCTGAAACCTTGGTCCAATGCTCTAAGTCTTTTAGAGGATCTATTGCGGTTGATTTGTTGTATACTAAAAAGGCTCTTCCTTTCAACAGCTCCAACGGTCAGTGACCATTCGATTCGGTCGGAAGTCCGGTCCCTCAACCTGGTGGCGCTTTGGCTTCCAAAATAGCCCGAAAAACACTTTGGCTTTGTCGCTTTGGCGACTCGTGGCTTTGGCGTTCGAGCCCAGCGCGCGCGGCGGTCGTGCCCGGCAGTTCGTGCGTCGAGACGGCGTCTCTGGGTGTGGGAGTGCTTCGTTGATCCTCAAAAAGGACCGGTGGCCGTCCATTGCTCGGACATCCTCAAATCCGAAAAAGAAAAAAAAACATAAGATACGATCAAAGACATGAATACCAGGCTGGTAGATAAGCCTGAAGGCAAGAATATGTCCAACACGACGGAGTGCTTGAAATTTCAGCATGATTGGACACTACCATGAAACGATGCGCTTTGAGACCTGACAAACAAATCGACATAGATCCTAGCTCATGAGTCCTGCTTTCAGTTGTCACCAACATCATGAGTTCTAAACAACATGTCAAACTTCAGGAGGACGTAGTATATATGACCCCATTTGTATTGTTTCATAAAGATACCTTTTTCATGCACATATGACACCTGAATCATACAGGTACAACAATGCAACAACTGAACAATGATATTGCTCCAGATATCCTATCAGGAAACATTGTTGTCCCACCTTGGTGTTGCTTCTTGAGCTAAACTCAAATCTCCTCACAGCACCGCAAGGATACCAGTACAAAGAGGCCGCCCCTTTGGGCCTTTGCTACTGCATGGCGCCTTCTCGGTGGATGTCTGGATCTGAAAAAAAGCCGTTCCCGCCGCACCCGGCGAGCCACACGGCTAGCCACACGGCTAGCCGGCACCACCTATTCCCCGGTCCGTTTGACCAGGTCGTTTGGGGCCAAGCGACTCCTCCAAATCGACCTTCTGATCACCGTCTTGGTCCATCTGCCTGGGCTCGGAAGTTGGGCTGAGAAGAGGACGGGGGGACGGGACGGCCCCAGCAGTTTTGTGGGGAACGACCCAAGAAGAGTGGTTTTTGACACTTGCCTGGGCCAAGAAACATCTAAGGATACTGATACAAAACCCAGTAGACCACATAGAAATCATGGAACACTTGGACTTGTTTAAGAAGGACCCCCCTTTTTCTCGGACGGAACACGCAACACGCACAGGGCCCCGCCCCGCTCGCTCCGAACTCGCTCGCCGCTCCCCCTCGCCTCTCGAAGCCCCCGACCTCGGTGGGTTCCAGGGAGCCCGAATACCTCCGGCGGAGCGGTGTCCAGCGGAGCGGAGAATTCGAGGCGAATACGGAGGAATTCCTTTGGGGCTGATGTCGATTTTGGGGGAACGTTTGGTACCCGTGAATATCAATGGAATCGTTCGAGCGTAAAGTTGACCGTTTGAATCACCTAAACCAAAATCTGGCAGCACAATGCGTTCTTAGTCTCTTGGCTGAGCGTGCTCTTGACAAATCCTACTTACAACACAACTATTCTTCATGGTGTTGCCATTGCAATATCCAATCAAGTAAGTATGTAAGCTTTTGTTAGGTGGAACCAGGTAACGAGGGTGTAAACTGAATTGGCCAAAGATAGTACCCGATAGACCTACATAATATTGTACGGCCCACAAAGGTTCTTGGTACCCTGTAGCCATCTATAGACTATTGTAGACTGTAGATATGCAGTATGTGTGTATATAATCAATGGCCATTCAGGTCCCATTCAGTGCAAATCCACAAGCCAACAAAACATGGAAATAAAACACCTTCCCAACAAAAGGTCCACAGTTTCAGGTTCAATTCTGAAAGCATCAGGTCCACCGAAACATGTCGCGATTTCCAGGCCGGCGCCACGCCATGGGCCCCGCACTGTCGAAGCATGGAAAAGACCTCCTGCTTTGTGAGGCGCCAATCTGCATCCCTGGCCAACCGTCTTGGAGCCCAACGTTTGAAGAAATCACATCTGTGGAGCTTTCCTATTTGCAAAATGGAACAAGCCATAAAGCCCAACGAACCATACGACGCTTTTGAGTCCATACACTCCTTCTGGCAGGCTTAGCCTCACATGCGTCCGCCTGGAAGAAGCTGGTGGAGCACCCTAAGCTGGTGGACAGACGGTCTGCCTAGTTTGAGTTCTTTCAGGTAGTCGATGTTGACTGATGAACAAACACGTGTTACATGAACGGTGCGCCCCATGGCAGTGGGTCAAAACAGGGGGACCCACTGTTTTTCCCACTGAAAACGAACAGAATGGACGACACACCAAGGAGGTCAACCATCCGTCTGGGGTGCGAGTTTGGATCCACAGCCGACATCTTCATGGAGGGAGGTTGATTGATCAACGATTCCAAACGACTCCATTTATTTGGGATTCCAATGCCATTCCATTGCCCAAACTGGGACCATTGGGGGGTGCCCTCCAATCATTGAAGGCGAAGGAATCTCTTGCAGTCCAAACTTGAAGTCACCCTGTCAACTTGCAGTCACCTTCTCAGTCAGTTCCTGTCTCAGGCTGCGGGGTGACTGCTTGGTGGGTCAGCCCGTTTCGCTGCGCCCGATGTTGGAAGACCTGCTACTCCACCTCTTCCGAGTGGATGGACGGGGAATCTGCAGAATCCCACCAATATTATAGGAAAAGAGCCAGAGCATGCAAATATTGTCAATATGTGATAGGCACTCTTATCAATTGTTAATATGCTAATGCTATCAAAATTATATTGATATTACAGTCATTCTTTAGCCACCTTGGACTCTTTTTGGCCGGATTGGAAGAGTTCACCTGTCGATCTTGTTGAAGACCATCTTGATCAACCGCTCATCGGTCGCTTCTTGCTCCAACCTTGGCCAAGTCATCTCCATGACCGCTGATAGGGGCAAGCCCATACAGCAGGGGCATACAGGGCTTTTCACAAATAGTGTTGCCTCAAATGGCCTGACCGTGGAAGATGTGATTTCATGTAATTTCATTTGTAATGTTCATACTACTTGCAAAACATGTCCGTATACGTCCTTTAATTGTTCCCACAAACCATGTCCTCCACATAGTTTGCCCGCGTGATCGCATGGCAGTGTGTGGTACTGCACAAACTGCGCAGCAGTGCAGCCCTGGGCTTTCCGAACACCACCGCCGCGATAAACTCGGAGATGTCCAGTTGCCCGTTGCCGTTCCTGGAGCTGCCGCTGCGCTACGCCGGCGCGGCGGCGCTCGACGGCATCGACGAGTTTGGGGGGCCTTGTTTCGGTTTCACTGCCAAAAACGAAGCACATCAAAATGGCTGACCTTGACCTTGACCTAACTTCTGGCACTTTCTATTCTTGGATGTGAAGAAACTACAAAGGTTTTAGACGGCTGTAAGCCATCTTTCGATCTTTGGGTACAGTGCTTGCACATTGCACCCGGCCGTGAAAAGTCGTCAGACTGGCGGGGTGTGCTATGAAGTGAGTGAACAACTTGAAACCATCTGGGGTGATATTATATGCTGCTTATGAAAAGCCCCTCATAAAGTCATAAAGAATAAAATGCAAATCCATCCAAGTCGCTGTTTATCATTCTTTATCATAGGTTGGCTGAACGAACAACGGAGGACTAGGTTGGCGTCCGAGTCCAGCTCTGTAGCTCCACTTCCCATTCTTCCACCTGGATTGTCCTGCCTCTCTAGGTGGGCTTGACTCACGAAACATGGGCTTGCCTTCCGCGAAGATGTAGAGACCTTGTATTGATCTGCCTCGCCTGCACCGCATGGGCTTTTGGGATACCTGGCCATATGCTTGCCCACCATCCAATCCAAAAGTGGATCATATATGGAGTGCACCACTATTTATTAATGTCAAGTCTTCACGCCATAGAAAGCCCTGCCCTTCCGTTCAACAATGTCTCTAACCAGGTACATCACCGACCGACGTGAATCGACGTTGCCCCGGGATGAAGCAACTTTCAACTTGTATGAAGCAAAACACCTCGAGCAGACTGGCCCTTCGACCCTGTTTAGGACCACCCCGTCCTCGGGGGGGGTCGCCGCTGTCGCAGCGGACGCGGTCGCGGCCTGTCGAGGACTTTGATGACATGGGCCACCTGCTCCTCCTCGATCTCCGGCCTCGGCGTGTGCGGTGCCAAAAACCACAGAAAGGCCCTCAAGAGATGCCCCGGTGGTTGGTACCATGCCATGGCCATGGCTTCAAGCCAACAGTAATCAAGTGGAAGACTCAACTGTAACCATCCTGAAACTGTCCCAAAGATGCACAAGCGAAGCTGCCAAGGATGTCAACCTACGAATGTTCCGTGATATTGGTATGGACCCTCCACTACAGGTATACAGTATACACATACATGTACGTGCCTTTGATCTGGCAGTACAGCATATCAAGATGCCAAAACAAAAAAGAATAGGTGGCGAGGGCGGCAAGGAAATCCAGACCAAGTTTGAAATCATATGTTTGCACAGAACACCACGGGCCTTAAGAATCCGACGGTCCAGTGGTACACCACTCCATATTGCTTTCATATCAAACTCATAAACTCATAGTGTAAACTCATTCCTACCTGTCAGTGTCGCTGCAGTGATGGAAGAGCTTAACCGTGCTCGGCTTCCGAGAAAATACCCCAGTCGGACCGGCGGGACCTCGGACCAGAGGCCTTCGGTCTCCTTCGGTCCTTCGCAGGCGGTGCCTCCTTCGCACACGTTCTGGTGGAGCTCAAGGGTGAATCACTCAGAAAAGGTCCGGTCCGGTCGGTGATTCAAGTGGGTCCCGCCTGGTGATTCAAGCCATAACTGTGCTTCCCCACTCAAGTGAAAGCAGGAACCAACCAAAAGAATTGCTCAACTTCCTGGTCTCAGCCACACACAGCTCCAGCTGCAGGACTCCGCCCAAGTAAGACTGTGATCCCATGCCAAACCCTTTTAAACAGCTCGTTCTCCGACCCTCGCCCCTGGCTCCCACGAGTGCACACGTGGGAGGCGCCCTCGCTGTCAGTTCCACCCGACTCGACCGACTGAACCCCTCCGAGACACGCTGCCGCTGCGAGCTCCGCCTTGGAGATGCTTCCATCGCCGTTGAGGTCCAACTCCTCGCATCGTCGATCGAGGTGCGAGGTCGGGGGCGATCGGTCGAGGTGCGAAGTGCCAACGGGGGGGGTGAAAAGGCTGAACGGCAAAGTGAAGGTATGTGGTATATGGTATGTGGCTGAGCTGCTACTAGATATGACGTTGCAAAGCATAACTGCTTGGCATGGACAGAACATGTTTCATGACACTTTTGGAACCTGAACTGATAAGTACCTTAATCGATTTGGGGTGATATTGAAAAAGTGCTGCATGATTCATGGAAAAAAAAAAAAAAAACACGGATGACCTCTTGGCAGAATGTATGGGTGGATATGAACAAATGACTACGGCAGGCTGGTAAACATCCCAATTGAGTACATGATCCCACGGCTGTAGATCTTGTGGCTGCAGAGTATAAAGACTTAGACAGAATCAACACTATTGAGACCATCCTGTTCAATAATTGCCAATGTGTTGTCAGATTCCAGCTTCCTTTCAATCATCTCCACCCACTCTTCCAACCTGCAAGCACCACTGTAGAATACCAAAACGCAAAAAAAAAAAAACGGCAGAATACCACCGCAGAACCGGCATCGTTGCGGTGCCTTGAACATCTTCTCCAACTTGGCGTAGGCTTTGCGGGAGAGGCCGCTGTCTGTGACCATGCGAGCCACCTCGGGGCTGCTGTCCATGATCCGATTGACCGGTGAACCGGTGTCACTGATGGGGATTTAAAGTTCCCATGAATATTCCCCAGTGGAAATAGTTGATACGTATCCAATGGGTGTTGGATGACCATAGAAAACCGGTGTGTGTGTGTGTGTGTGCCTTGAGAAGCAAGTCCACAAACGCGTGCCTGCAAAAGTCAATTCTCGCATATCTTGTCTTGTGACACGTTATCAAAATTATTGTCATCTCTCCTCTTCCACACCTTGCCAAGAAAGCACTAGCCACTTAAAAATCTAAAATGTTCTTAGAAAGCAAACAAATAGGTTGTTCCATGCAACAATGGGGCGTCCTGATCGGAGATGCAACGGAGCGTCTTCTGACCCTCACCACCGCCAGTGGGTCCAAGGATCTCGTCTCAGCTCCACTCGTCAAAAGGATCTCTCACCCGCAAACCACCCCCTCTGCTTCTCATCGTCGCCAAACATTGTCTCAGCTTCTCATCGTGAATCTTCACCGAACATCAAAATCACCCGAATGTTGGGGTCGCCCTGAAGCCCAAACTGCACCGTAAGAACACTGGCAGTTTGCATCGGATCTGACTGGCTCCTACAACGTGGGCTAGTTTTGCGAGTCTTCATGGCTTGGAGAGGTGTAAAGTTGCCACTCAGCACCTCACTTTGCTCTGAGACTGGGATACTCTCGGTTCTTTTGGTTTGCTTTACTGAGAGCTCCTCCAGTGCTCAAATTGCTGTTTGCTCATTCATCTTCATCAGCATGGTGGCATGGCAGGTTTTAACTGAGCGGCGCCGATACGCCGATATCGAGGGGATGGGAAGAAATCGGTGCACGGGGGATATCTATCGGTGCACCGCTGATATGCCGACACGCTCGAGCTGAAAGAATCTCGGTGCGATCTTCGTCTCTTCATCCATTAAAGATAGGTTTAAACCAGAAAAACATGCATCCCCTACTCAACCACGCTCATCCCCTGCTCACCCAGCCGGTCTTTGAAGCCTGACCGTCTGAGGCCCCCCGTCCGTCTGTTTGCCTCAGATGTGCGGAGAAGCATGAAAGGCTGTCGGACAATGATGATGAATGCAGATGAATAATGAGGGTGAATATGGCGAATATGGTGAATCGGGGCCCACCTGATTTTCTAAACAGATTGTGAGAATGATAGGTTGATGATTGCTTTGACATCTGGAGCGTGTTTGCTGGAGGTCCATGTCCATCTGATGTCCATCTCTGAGCGCCCCAAAGGGAAAGTTGGCATCAGGGTCGGGGGCCTTGCCATCTTTCTCATGCCATCTTGGGATGGTTGGCAACAGGTCAATTCCTTGCTGGGGGCATCAAAACATGTTGTTCGTTCTTGACCCGCGCCCCACCCGATGGCCAAGTCCCACCCGGTGGCCAGTGGCCATGTTTCTTGCCCGTAAAGAACGGAAGGATCTACCAGTGCTCCGCTCCATCGGTACGATCTACCAGGATCGAACCGTCCAAAACTGAAAATATAAGAAACATCCACATCTGATGAACCTTTGTGATGAAGCACCTTGGAAAACAAGTCCTTGCACGTCTTCTTCTAAAGCAAACATCCAGTCCCTTATGCATCTTCGCGCCAGTTGAGTCGCACGACTTGAGTTGTGGCCCCGCGTTCGGTCGGGCGCCACGGAGACTCCGCTCAACCCTCACCTTGGACACCACTTTGAGGAGTATGGACAATATGGATGTTCGTGTTTGGGTAGTGGATGAAACGCTTGGTCCACATCGGAGTGGGTCCGAGGGCTACACATCGGATCATGAGGATTGCTCTTTCGACCCCAAAATGTTTTTTTTCAACCTCTCAAATGTTTTTAACTCCAAAAAGGTTTCTCTCCAACCTCAAGCTCGAAAAAACCATGTGAGCGCATCCAAAAGTGTTTTCGCCCCAAAACGATTTATTGATTTGACAAGTTTGTTTTTAGCCTCAAAAAGGTGTTTTTTGAGCTGCAAGGGTTTTTTCCAACCTCAAAAGGTTTTTTGAACCCGGCAAAAGGCACAAAAACATCACCATTGGAAACAGGATTGGAAACAGGCACCAATTTCGATCGGAACTCGATGCTGTGTGAGCCGCTGCGAATCTGCTTCTGATAAAGCACTCGCCTGTGTCTTATGCAAGGCGCAGAGCAGGGGCTCGTCACAGAGATTCCCCTCAAGGCGTCCAAGCCCAACATCGACACATATCTCCCACAGTTTTCATATGAGACTGACCGCTTCTGCGGTCTGCATGTCCCGCAGCTTCTAAGGTCTTTTAAACCACACGCCTCTACAGTCAAGATGGGCCAGGAAAAGCCACGAAGCACGCGCAAAAACAGTGACTGCTCAAACAACGCTTCAGCCACTGCTCGGGGAATCCAACTGCGCTCAGCGATGTTGACGGCCAGAATCGCTTGGCCGCGCAAAAACCGGCGATGCGTGAAACGAACAGATGCCAAGAAAACAGAATCGGAAACTTCCGCGCTGTACGTTTCCGGGTTAAAGCAGAAGAAAGGATGTATGGCCACAGTTGTTATGGTTTGGTAGGGTGAGCAGCGCTGTGCCAAACCAGTACAAACTTTTGGGCACTGCATTGCGAAAAGGAGCTCGGATCCCACGCCGACGACGCAAGACAGAAATGGTGTCATTGAGTTGGGTTGTCACCACATGTTCCTGCGCGCGAGAATCTGGAACAGCAATTGCTGGGCTGCCAGAGTTTTGGGGCCGAACCGCTGAAGCACGGCAAAATTGGAGCCGTGACTTCCTCAAAGAACCGGTGCCACGAACGAACCGGAGGGTT
This sequence comes from Durusdinium trenchii, assembly GCA_963970005.1. Taxonomy (NCBI): domain Eukaryota; class Dinophyceae; order Suessiales; family Symbiodiniaceae; genus Durusdinium; species Durusdinium trenchii. The sequence continues at coordinate 188,510 of CAXAMN010022262.1, read as the reverse complement.
CTCATAGGGCCCAAAGTCAAAGAGAAAACGTTGCGCCAGGCCAATGGTCTTGGTAAAGCCGGCTTGCGCAAAGAATTTGGGAAAAACACCATCCTGTTGCAAAAACAAGAAGTGGACATTCGTGGGATCAATTTGGAGCTGGTGTTCCTGTGGGACAGGTCCTTTGGGATGCACTACCGTTTTTTGCTGACCGGCTTCTGTCTGCCCATCAAGGTTGCATGGGAAAACTCTGCCGCCGTGAGCCGCATCCAAAAACATCGGCAAGTCCACATATTTGGGGGGGTCCGAATCGCTACCAGCGGCAAACTTGGCGCAAAGGCAACGGCCTGCCTCGTCGGCGTGCACTGTGGGATACCCGTCGCTGGCTCGGAGTTTGTCTCGCGCAGCGGCTGAGGTACCACTTGCTGCACATGGAAACGGTCACTGGGTAGGCCGACGGCCAACTCAGGGCGAGCTTGCAGCACTTCGTCCAGAAGAGAAACCGCGGGCTTCATTGCAGGTGATTTGCCTTCGTTGGCAGCGCTGGCGAACCAATAACGACTACGCGAACGCGAAAACAAGACCAAATCCACAGCTAAATGGCGATTCAACAGGCCATTGACCAAGCCCTGCAGGACGACGTCCACTTAAAAAATTACCGGCATGCCCGCGGCGAAAGCGGTGCTCTGCAGCAGAACCGCAAGAGGATAGACCATGCTATCTGCAAATGAAAACCGACACTCCAACGCCGCAGCTGAATTCATGTGTTCACGTGCCAAAAGGTCAATTTCCTCAGAAAGACTGTCGGCAGCAGAGCCCAGATAAATGCAATGCGCGGGCATCAGCTGCCGAGTCGCCCGTCGCGGCGATCTCTGTGGTGGCGATTTGCGCAGGCAAACTAAGTGGGCATGGGCGAAACAAAAGCATCTGAGCGTCGGTAGACAGTCGCAGCGGCCATGAGCACCCTCATTACAAATGACGCCAGCCTCTTCCTTACAAAACGTCATGCAACGCAGGCTGTTGGGGCCACTAAGTCATACCGCCCCCCCCAGACAGTTATGGCAGTGAAATGTGTGGGCATGGTGGCATCTTCCACCCGTTTCAGGTTCAGAACAAAGTGACGCGGGCATTCGACCAAGTGCCTTTGCATTTGCTTTGTCAAGGGCCGGGCGCAATGACACTGTGGTGGGTTGGCACCTGCGGGAGCCAGGAGCTCGGGAGCAAAATCCGCCCGTGCCGAAGGTTCCGATGCGTTGTGGAGGCTCGACAAACCGTAAGAAATTGGGAGGATTAATCCTATAGCGTTAGCTTGGGCGGGGGTTCATCTCAGCTCGGGAAATGCTGTGTTTTGCAATGTTTTTTGAAGATTGATAAAAGAGCGTATGGTGTCGGACCGTTGGCGACGCCGGTTGCGCCGGCCGGGGGAATTGATTTATCGACATCGCGGGTCACTGCATTCTTGACATCGTGGGCGCGTTCATCCGTGTGTCCTGCCAGACCGAGAGACACAGACTGACAGACCGAGATACAGCACCAGAGGGACACTGCAAGGCAGGGCAAAAAAACTCTACGTGTGTGGATCACTGGTTCCACAGGAACGCAATCGGGCAGACAATGAAACGAGACACAGGTGCGCACAGACAGTCACTGTCAAACAAGACGCGCGCGCGCATGCAACCACACGCTCGCAAAGACTGTGGAAGGTCTCTGCGGCGTCGTGGTAGGAAGCAAATCGCGCTGCCAAAGGGTAAGCCAAGTCTCCACGCGGCCAAAGAAACAGAAGGCTCACCAGAGCGAAGCGACCGGAGCGTCCGAAAAGGCAGGCACGCGGCGCAACCGGCGTCATCGCACACGTGCTCCAGCTTCTCACAGGCCTCAACTAAAGGCGCGACGGCGAACAAGGGTGCAACGAAGCTGCCTGGTGGCAGGTACCGTGCGTGGGGTTTATGAACCCCACGCGCGAGGAACAGGAAGCGCTTCCATCACCTGCACGCGGCAAGAAGGTGGTCGGAAAAAGGTGAAACGTGTGTTCCTATGCAATTGGGGCCTCAATGCATGAGCACACAGGCTACACGACCGCCCCTTTCAATGCAGAAACTGGCTGCGAGATCGCATTTTGCAAAAAGGCTGGTTCGCAGCAATTAGAAATACCTACTTGATCCACCATCAAGTTGGATACCAGTTAGTTTTCCGTGGGCCCCTGTGCGTTGAACAAGTTGCGTTCCCAGTGTGTATATATGCCTTCAACGCAGGTGCACATGCAGACCGACGGTCTTTGCCCTCTCCCGTACCCCTTCAGAACCCTACAACGGCCAGGCGGTATATATAGTCGCCAAAAAGGCGGAACAGTGACAAAAGAAAACGCGTGCGCAGGAGCGTCGGTGTGAGTTTGCTGTAGCTGCTGGGTTCGTTGGGGCGCGGACGTCGGTACTTTGTTTGCTTTCAATCGTTGTTGCACGCAGATGCTCAAGTAGTGGTCGGGCATATGCAGAACACAATCTAGAAAAGATCAACGAACGAAGCCACCAGCAACCAACCGCGCAAGCAACGAACCCACCGACACACCGACCCACCAAGCAGCCCAAGTACTCTGCGAGCAAACCAACAAATCACGCAGCTCTCCGCTGTCTATACTTCACGCGCAGTGTAGACTAGGTTTGCTCTCCCGTCCTCTTTGCAAGCAAACACTGTTGAGGTTGACCGACACGTCTATACTTGGTTTGCATTGCGGGGGAGCCCTGCCAGCCCACGAACCAAGCCTCCAACCAAATAACCCACACACCCACACGCCTCTTCTTTGCACTCTGCGAGCAAACCAACAAATCAAGCAGCTCTCCGCTGTCTATACTTCGCGCGAGATGTAGACTAGGTTTGCACTCCTGGAGGTTGACCGACACGGCTATACTTGGTTTGCATTGTGGGGGAGGCGCTGCGCCCTCCCCTGCACCCCCTCCCACTTTTAAACTACCCTGCCAGCCCACCAAGCAAACCACCGACACGGCTATACACCGGAGGCGCTGCACCCTTCCCCGCGCCCCCGCCCACAAACCCACACGCCTCTTCTTTGCACTCTGCGAGCAAACCAACAAATCAAGCAGCTCTCCGCTGTCGATATTTCACGCACGGTGTATACTTGAGGTTGGGCGCCGGCCTCGCTTGCAGACACGGTCTAAAGTGAAACCCTTCGCGTTGACCCGGGTGAGACGGAAAGCCGTATTCCGCAGCACTCGCTGTGGGTTGAAAGAGTTCGTAAAGTGCTTCTGCGGGTAGTTGTTTTTCAGATGTGCTCCAGCTTGGCTTTGATCCGCGTGAGGAGATGCGCCCCACTCCGCCTGTAGGGAAGAAAGAGCATGAGAGAGAATGGGAGTGGATGGGAAGGGCACAGGTTTCGAACAGACACGATACATGCATGCCAAGGCGCGCTTCCAAGTCCGGAACAAAAGCTGCAGCGCTGAAGCAACTGCACAAGCACGCGTTTTGCCATGCAAGCGTGAGAGGGCCTGTGGAGACAAGGTTGTGAACGAGGCGGGTCCTGAGCTGCAAGCAACACAAGGCAAAGAAGAGGAAAGATTGGAAAAAGCAAGAGCGAGAGAGAACAACTTGCACAAGCAAGGTTGAGCGTCACACGGTCGGTCCGCAGGAAGTTGACCTTCAGTGTTGCTCACCCGCGGTGTGTCCACGCGCCCGTGAGGCGGGAACGCACGAAAGCGGAGAGCGAGGCAGAAATGGCTGCAGGCGGAGAAGAAAGGGGTGCAAAGGAATGCGCTTATAGGTTCAAGGCCAGAAGAGTCATATCCTAGCTACAACCTTAACGAGAGTAGCTTAACGAGTCAGAGTACGTAGTCCGAGAGTAGCTTAACGAGGTTTTAGCTGCAAGATATATCCGCAAGACCGCAAAAAGGCAAGGAAGGAGAAAACGGAAAAATATCTCGCAATGTCCAGCGGTCCGCAGACGCAAACCGAGTCATGTTGCTGCGTGTTGAAAGATGTGAGACAAATCTGCAGCCCGAGTTCCAGCCTGGGAGGCTTGAGTCTGGCGCTGCACCACCGCAAGCAGCTGAGCGCCCAGCGGGCGACCTAGGTCCAAACACAGATTGAGAGTGCTAGTGACCAAGTCGGATGTAACGTCAGCTAGAAACGGTGCAAACACACAACCACAAGGAGCCACAGCGCAAACCTGGCAAAGCACAGAAAGGCTGACATGCATTTGAACGGGCTTTTGTCAAAAAAGTAAAGTGTCCTCATACACCACGGTTCAAGTGAAACCTGCGCGATGTGGATGCTGCCAGGCACAGGACGTAAACCCCCCACCTGAGAGACAACGATGGCCACCGGCAGGGTGGTTGTCGAAGAGTCCATCACGCAGGCTAGGTCGGGGTTACGATGCGGTGTCGGCAAGCGCAGCGGTTGCAGTTGAAGGGATTGGAAGCTGGGGCTCCAGACTATCAATTCGACCCCACACGCCTCTTCTTTGCACTCTGCGAGCAAACCAACAAATCAAGCACCTCTCCGCTGTCTATACTTCATGCACGGTGTATACTGGGTTTGCACCTTTTGAGATTGCTGACCCCTCCCGCTTTTTAAACCAACCTGCCAACCCACTATCCAACCAACCCAGACACCCACGCGCCTCTTATATTTGTTTGTACACGCCCACCACTGACCACACAACCACCCCCACACACCCACACGCCTCTTGTTTCCACGCAACCGCTCCCGCTTTTTAAACGGCAACCAACCAACCAACCAACCAACCAACCAACCCACCCACCCACCCAGCAAGCAAGCAAGCAAGCAAGCAAGCAACCAAGCAACCAAGCAACCAAGCAACCAAGCAACCAACCAAGCAACCAACCAAGCACAACCAAGCAACCAACCAACCAACCAACCAACCAATGAAGGAAGCAAGCAAGCAAGCAAGCAACCAACCAACCAACCACCCAACGAAGGAAGCAAGCGAGCGAGCAAGCGAGCAAGCAAGCGAGCGAGCAAGCGAGCAAGCGAGCAAGCAACGAACCGACCAACCCACATCTCCCCCACTCCCTTCCGCCCACGCAAAACTCACCATGTGTTTGACCTTTTTGAGGCTGGAAAGTCCATGTTTGAGGTTGAAAAAAATACGTTTGAGGTTGAAAAAGAAACGCTGGGGTTGAAAAAGTCCAGCTTGGGGTTGAAAAAACACCGTTTCACGCTCTGGAGTTCAAAATAAACAATCTCGATGGTGAGTGGGGCCCAGGTACAGTGATCCTGCTGGAGGAAGTTCAGCAACTGTTCCATGGCGTGCCCACCCAGCTTGTAGTCCTCAGGCAGTGTTTTGGTGCGTCTGTAGGGCGGCACTTGAAAAGCCCAACGGATAAGCGCGAGTGATTCAACTGACGGATCCAAGCCGATATGTCTGGGACACCCATGTGTCTGGGATTCTCAAACGGCAAGCCAGGATCAAGGACAAGTCGCACAGGACCTTAGGAGTTCCTCACGAGTCCATCAATTCTCAACTACAAGAATAAACTTCAAACACATACATCTCGAAAGAGCCATGTCCACAGGTTGGAAAACAAATACAAGAGAACTGGCCTCATGACATTTGGATCCATTTGGGTCCAAGCAATTCACCCAACGAACCCGGTTGTTGGAGTCTTCAACCCAGAACATCCATGGCCTCATCCACCCAGCAGGTCTGTGACCCTTCAGGACCATCTAAGCCACTTTAGGACCCTCTAAACATGATTGGAACTCTTCAATCCCATACTGTGATAGTACTCTATAATCATGTGTTTTTTTTCTCTGTGACCCTCTAAAATCCCATACTGTTAAAACTCTCTCCTTCTGTGGATGTTTGCCCCAAAACCCAAACCCCTCGCCTTGCTCTGCGCGAAGTTCTGTTCCACAAAGCTCATGCGCAAACAGCTGGTGGCTCCGGGCCGCCTCGGTCAAAGTTTGGTCCACTGACCGGGTAGGGAAACTGATGGTAAAAGTGGACATCAAAGACATGAAACTGTCAGGGTTGTGAGCTGCCTAAGAAGCAAAGTCTAAAAAAGCTAAGAATTGTATGTTTATGAAAAAATACAACAAAAACAATACAAAGAAAAATACAAAAACAGTGTTTAAAAAAATAAAGAGAACAAGGAATGAACATAGCACAGTCACGCAAAAATACAAGCGGACTGGACTGGACAGTCTGCGATAGAAACCAGCACGTCCAGAGGAAGAAAGGGAACACAACATTTGTCAAAGAGGCACTGCAATAGGTAACTGTTCACTTGAAACCCAAGTAGAGGCTGCATGTGGCATAGACAAAGGCCAGCACAGCAAAGATCACGCAAGAGGCACATTGAGAATAGACCAGGATATGTTGAATATAAGTACAGTATAAGTAATTACTAGCCAGCCAGGGGAAAGCAACAAGGAAGGAAGGAATGTCAGGTCATCTCAGTAAGACGGCAAGTGAAGAGCGGTCATAGCAAGGCCTTCATTGAATATGTCCCCCATCTTCTCGCTATGTTTGCTTCTATTTTTTCATGTGTTTCATTTGTGTTGTTTTTGTATGGTGTTTGTATGTTTCGTATTGTTTTTCCTAGGACAAAGATGCTTTGCGCTATTTTTGTGTTGCTTTTGCGTTGTTGCTATTTTCCTGGAACAAAATATGTTAAACAATAAAACACGTATATATATTTAAAAATATTGGTTTAACAAATAGTAAAAAAAAATACGAAACAAATACGAACACAATAGGAACACAATACAAAACAAAATAGGAAATAAATACCACAAAAACTAGGAAAAAAATAGGAGCGCGAATACCCTCCGGGAACCCCAGCACAAAAGGCAAACAAGGTCTTGCGGACTGCTTTTGAATATTTGCTCAAGAGCAGGAAAAAGAATCATTCGTAAGCTGTTCGTGGATTTTAATCTTACAGAGTATGGCTTGACACAGGCGTCCTGCTCTTGTTTGAAACTCTTGTCTTTGAAAGTGGATGCCAACAACATTGAAGTACACACGACCTAGCACAAGCTCCAGTTTATTTGAAAACGGTTGAAGGCTTCTAAAGGTTTGTTGTTTTTGAAGAAGGGCTCCTGTTTAGGGCTTTCTTCTCTAGTGTTCCTGCTCATTGTGAACTGTGCGCCGTGCGCCCTATCTTTTTTTTATGTGTCTTTTGTATTGTTTTTGTATTTTTCTTTGCATTATGGTTATTTTCATTATTTTGTGATTCATTAGAGTTAGCTTTAATCCAGGTCATAGTGTCACGGGATCGAACATTGCAGACTTTTCTGGGAAATGCAAGCAAGATGAGTTGAACTTTGGTAGTGAAGCCGTGCCAATAGAATCACAAACGGATTGATAATCCGAATTTCAACCCAAGATGAGCAAAGTTAACATAGGTTAACGCTCTGACACGGGATGAGGTACTTTCAAAAGCTTCATCTTTGGAGACCCCGCAGAGGCACCAGCGCTGCCACCACCCATGAAATCAACCTTTATATATATATATATAGTTTTTCGGGTCTTCTGGGCCTGGCCCGGCGGCAAGAAAGATTGAGTGGACTTGTCAATGGTTTCCCTGAGGATCCCTGAGGTGATATTTTCAGTGTGTCGGTGGTGACGTGCTTTTGCTTCTTAATTGATGAAATTGGAAGTGGGACATCTTAATTCGACAGGTCAATGCTGTTCAGCCACTCGCACGACAAACGCGCCCAACAAATCGGACAGCGGCGCGTGCTCGCACGATCAGAAGTGGGAAGAACGAACCAGGCGATGTTCGATGGGCACCAGGCGATGTTCTGTGAGGAAAACAAACTCCTTGGCCCTTTGGAACAAACTCCAAGGGCTCTACAAAGGGTTGGTGTAGCGATTCCTGCACAGTGCAGGAATCATGCAGGAATGACCCGGATTCAGCCCGTGTCCTGAGCACCCGCACGAGCGCCAAGGGACTTTCAGCATCTCCTCGATGGCCTCCTGGTGGAACTCAAACAAACCATTGGACAAATTGCAAACATCCATGTTCTATTTCTTTGCTTCAATCCCTTCAAACGGACCATGACATCAGGCTGGACAACATCCCCAAGGCTCGCAAGGGGACGAGGGGTTTTCTAGGGGTCGAGGTATCACGTCCGTCCGCTCCGGTCGGCGGTCTGCCCGTCTTCTCTGAAGATTAGAGATTTCTTTAAAGCTAGCCCTATGGATCCACATACCAAACCTGAGAAGGTGATTGGAGACTATTTATTATGTGGGCTTGGAGAGCCCAAATACCTTCTCAGAAGGTATGTGGATCCATAGGGTAGGTAAATCTTGTCATGCCCGGTCGAGTCTAGGCAGACTTGGATGGAGCACAAGAACATTTGGAGCACGCCCCTCTGGAGATTCCAATTCTTAGGTCCGAGATGCCTTCGATCTAGCTATATAGTATATAGATGTATATAGTAACCTACTCTAGCAAAAGTGACCTGTAAAGCGAAACGCCGTTTCGGATCGCTCCAACTCCGCAACACCGCGGCACGACCCGCCTTCCGCGTCGGACCGCGGTTCCGCGCCTTGAGGACGTAGGAGGACTCCGCGAAGTCCACGCCGAAGGACCACATGGCGCGCTGCACGCGACGGCTCAGCTCCTGCGCGGCTCAGCGGCAGCTCGAGCACGGGTCGGGGGTTAGGTCGGACAGGGCGGATGGGTGAGATCGATGGGTGAAGGGGGCCTTTTGGTTCAGGAAAAGGTTGAGGAAAAGTTCATGTGCTGTTGGAGACTCTGAAGATCAAGACTCAAAACACACAGGGTGAAAAAGGATCAATGATCGTTGTACCGTAGCGTGTCTGTCATGTTGTGCCGTGCCTTTCGGAAAGGACAGTCCTGGGAAACGGCTCAAATGCTAGGGTGAAGGAAGTTTGGAGGCCCGAAATCAAGGCAGGCCCAAATAGGCCCAGCCACTGTCTCCACTGCAGGTGCACTGAACATCATGTGAATCATGTCCGGCTCTTCAACCCAGAACCATCCTCAACGGTGATGAAATCATGCGTGCTCAATCAATTTCAGTGGGAACACCTGGAATGTGTCCGATTTGTCATCTTGGAAGGGTCAAAACCTAGGCCACCAAAAACCGGTTTGTGGACTTGACACCGCACATGATTCGTTCTGCTCCTGTTGAACTACCCCCCACAAACCGTTGCTTTCTGGATTCTTTTGTTAGTCTCTTACCCGCTGCTGAACATCCATCGAAATTTGATCCCAAAACCTACCTTCCTTGGAGGAGGGCCCGGGGGGGGCACCTCACGGTCCCCGCACCTGCACACTGCCCGCGCCAAAGGGTGGGCGTCCACTGCAAATGGTGTAGAGGAGAGCACCAACCTGAGGCTTCTTCGAGCGTTTTGTTGGGATGGCTTTAGGCCTGGACCGCTGAGGACGTGCTTGAGACCGCAAGTGTGACTGTTGGGATGGCTTTAGATGGCCATCCTTGGTGACCAGGAAGGAACAAAAAAGGGTTCTTCCAGTCATGTCGTGACTTCTTTCGACTCGTTGAGTGCGGTCCTCAGTCCAGGGTCGCTCGCGCGCCTCCCCAAGGCGGACACAAGTCCAACAAAGACCGTCATGGGGAGACCAACGAACGAGGAATGTCAACGAACGAGGAGGGATGGCCGTCATCGGAGATGTCTCTTCGAAAGCGTGATGCTTCGTCCAACCTCGCTGGCGGGTGATTTCGATGGTCCCAAGCAATCCAACCTCGCCAGCTCGCCAGGGTCTGGCTTTCAACTCCGGCCCTCAGGACGGTTTCTGTGTTGCCGTATGGTTTCAATCTCCCTTCAGAATCGGGATAGAATCACATGGCAAGAATAGAAGTTTTCCGTATACGGGGACATGTTCCACCAATTCATGTCACTGCTTAGCTGCTTCATCTGGTCACCCCATGACACCCCTTCACTCCAAAAAATCCAAGGGCCCGTGCTGCCCATATATCACTCGCGTGACGAGCCTTGGTGGCGTAACTCTAAGTGCCCAATCTACCTCCTAAAATGGAGCTCAATAATTCATCATGTCTATCTAATCAACTTGCGTATCCTGAATACGGCTCATGGCCAGGTATCATGGCTCCAAGATATTGGTGTTTCGTGATGGGCCTTTGACGGGGAAAGCCATGGCCCTTGGGCTCCACAAAAGGAACCAACCGCTTCCATCGACATGACTCTCCGGTATTCATCGACATGACTCTCACGCACTCCACGATCCCACGATGGTCGTCATGCTCCGCAGACTGCGAGGCTTTTGGGGCATCCCAGCCGCAACCACCCCAGCCCCAGCCGTTGAGTGAGCGATCCCATCCTCACGGCGCGATCGATTCACCGGGTGATTTCCAGCTTCAACCGACCCTCCGCCTTTTGACGGACTTTTGGAGAGGGACATTGGGACAGCAAAAGGCCTTTCTACGCAAACAATCACAATAGGTCAAAAGAGCTGGGTTCCAAATCAACCCGACTATAACTATAATCTTTGTCCTGTCAGGAGCCTCCTCCTCTCCTGAACTGCTGCAGGTCCCATACAGCGCTTTGGCGCTTTGGTGAATGCTCGAGATATGACAAACGACTAACGTGATGTCCCAACCTGGACCCCCCCCATGATACCCGCCAAGTTAAGCGGTGCGCACGGTGTGCACCATCTCTGTTGACTTCAACAGAACATAGGAGACTCGTATAAGTTCAATGGACAGAAGACGCGAAAATCAGTCAACCAACATCTATGGCGATAACCCAAAAATCTATATATGCTGGCTGTCAATCCAGAAATAGGTGGAACTTCATTCAACTTGAGGACCCCCGCGCCAATCAATGGGTGTTTGCTATGTTTACTACCCGCAAACGGTTTACACGATCTTCCACTAGACGTGACCCACCAGGGCTCACGACGTCTCCATCCGTCCAAACGGACGTGTCTTCTGAACCCACTCAGCTCGCGGCCGCCGGACTCAGGCGCTTGATGTTGTGGGTGTAGAAGATCTCCGGGGAGGCATAGTAGTGCCTTCCCAGCACGTCGATGTGAGAAGACGGGTGAACTCACTGCACCATCTCCGTGGAAGGAGGCTCAGTTCCCAAATCCCCCGAAGGGCTTCGTCCAAATGGATGAAGCCCAACGTAAAGTGGTCCAAGATGATCCAAGTAGGGGTGAGTGCTGGACAGCAGAACGAGCTGTGGATTGAACGTGGCAATTGTCATGTGGGCCTGTGGATTGAAGAGGAAGTTCCTGCAAAATCTCGTGTGAACCATGTGTGAATCCCCCATCATGACGATCGCCGGTGGACGAAAAAAAGAATCGCTGCGATCCACCCGTGGGACGGGTGGCCCACGCATTGAACACACCCTCAAAGCACTCATGTAGCTGTCAAAACACACAGAAACACACCACATCTAGGTACACTGTTGAAGAGAAGTTTATATCACTATATACGCCTTCTATGGAAGGAATTCCAGGCATTTCGAGCCGTTTCGCTCCGTTGCTACTCCGACCTCCCCAGCCGGGGCGATCCACCGGCTGGGAGCCGGCTCCCGTCAGACCCTCCGCGCTTGTTGGACTTGGAGAACTCCCGGCATGAGACGAGCGCCGTCAGGTAGCCGGCCTCGGGGGTCGGAATGGCTCGGATGCGTGACATCGTTCGTTGGGCTTCCCTTCCCCCAAAGAGGGCGAGAGTCCTCCAGCTCACGCCCGGAGAACGAGTTATGGATCCAGTCACCGCCGACAAAAAGGCCGGGGGAGGCCAAGGGAGGCCGAGGACGTGGGCCAAAAACATCTAAAAACCCAGTGACTCTATATATAGACCTTTCATGTTGCCTTATACCATCTTATACCTATGCTATACACATGTCAATACACCTTGGAGATGATTTCGACCGACTATAATACACACTGGATCCATACATTGACCAGGACCGTATTGTGTAATTGGCAAATGTTTATGAAGCTTGCCTGATCTTGGGAACCAATTTGCATGTTAGCGGACCAAAGACTCCAATTGGTATTTCTGGTCCCTCAACAAAAAGCCTTCTACTATTCAAGTTTGTAAGACTCACATATATGTATATATATATATATTGACGACAATCCCGTGTACATAAATTCAACTCCAAACAGTTGAACCCACGACCAGAACGGGCTATGGTATGACTGCCAGTCACTTGCATTCGCCAAACATCGGATCGTGCAACCAACAAGAGGTCTCAAGGAATGAATGCAAAAGACCAGGGCCTGAGGGCATGTCAAAAGCCCACCCCATCTCGCCCCTAAACAGGGGTTGATCGCGTCGCTCACCGGTGGTCAAAGTCTTGAGTCTTGATCCTCCAATTCGTCGTCGAGACCATCGTCGAGACATGTCGCCGCACGAGAACCTCACCCAGTGGGTGATCCTTTTCGCTGAGCACCCCAGCTAAACCCAAACCAAAGACCTCCCGCAGTGCTGACCATCATTGAAGGTAAATCATCAAACCCTTCTGACATGGGTATTTACAAAAAATATATATATATGTATATTAATATATCACCGATATGAACTACGTTTAGAACAAAATGGTGTTGGAGAAGGTGCAGCATCTCCAAGTCTATGTCAATAACCAGTATCGTGGAACAAGGGGCTTCTCTTATTGAACAGTACGAACACATCAACTTCCAGGGGGTCACTTGACGATGAGAAGGCCTGAGAAGTTGTGCAACAAGAAGACGCAAGGCGCAAGGATGTGTTTGTTTAACCTTTAGACCGAGGAAGGATGATTGATAGATGATGTTACCAAATGGTACAAATATGTCATCCATTTCAATCCGAGTGGTTTTGGCAAGGATATTCTTACGAAACTCTTCGCCCCTGCCAGTTGATACAGCCAACTCATCCAAGCATTGCTCTGCAAATTCCGTAAGCAGCTTCTGGGGATTTTCAACCAACTGTTCAACCAACTCCGGCATGAGCTGAAAACTCCCTCGCACAAGCGTTCCTCATTTCACCACTCACTGTGCGGACAAACACCTGCTCGTTTCAGCAGGGTCATGGCTTGAGTGCTTGTTAACTAGGCGCTGCAAGTGATATTGAATGTTTTGCAAACCAGGTTGCGCAGGCCGCTTGGCCACAGGATGCCTTCCAAACTTTGCTTGAATCCCGCCCCCAATGTCAAGGTCTGCAGGCTAGTTGGCAGAGTGACACCTTCCAAGCTCTGGTTGAAATTCTCGCCAAAGGTCAAATTTTGCAAGTTGCTTGGCAAAGTAAAACCATTCAAGCTCTGGTCAAACTTGCTGCCAAAGGTCAAACTGTGTAAGCTGTGTGGTAGAGTGACACCTTCCAAGCTCTGGTCAAAATTGCTGCCAAAGATCAAAGTCTGCAAGCTGCTCGGCAGAATGGCACCTTCCAAGCTCTGGTTGAAAAAGTCGCCAAAGGTCAAAGTCTGCAGGCTGCTTGGCAAAGTAACACCAGCCAGGCTCTTGTTGAAATACTTGCCAAAAGTTAAAGTCTGCAAGCTGCTTGGCAGAATCACACCTTGCAAGCTCTTGTTGAAACCGTAGCTTAAGGTTAAGGTCTTCAAACTGCTTGGCAAAATGACACCTTCCAAGCTCTTGTTGAAGCGGTTGCCAAGGGTCAAAGCCTGCAGGCTACTTGACAATGTGACATGTTCCAAACTCTGGTCAAAATTACCATCAAATGTCAAAGTCTGCAAGCTGGTTGGCAAAGTGACGCCTTCCAAGCTCTTGTTAAAATTGTTTCCAAAAGTCAACGTGTGAAGGCCGGTGGGAAGAGTGACACCTTGCAAGCTCTGGTTGAAACTGTAGCTCAAGCATAAAGTCTGCAGACCGCTTGGTAGAGTATCACCTTCCAAGCTTTGGTTAAAACGGCTGCCAAAGGTCAAAGTTCGCACGCTGCTTGGCAAACTGACACCAGCCAAGTTCTGGTTAAATTGGAAGCCAAAGGTTATAGTGTGCAAGGTGCTTGGCAATGTGACACCTTCTAAACTAAGGTTGAATGTGCTGCCGAAGGTTATGGTCTGCAAGCTCTTTGGCAAACAAACACCTTTCAAGCTCTTGTTGAACTGGTTGCCAAAAGTTAAAGACTCCAGGCTAGTTGGCAGAGTGGCACCATCTAACCTCTGGTCGAAATTGCCACCAAAGGTCAAAGTCTGCAGGCTGCTTGGCAAGGTGACACCATCCAAGCTCTGGTTAAAGTGCGACAACTCATCGAAGGTCAAAGTCCGCAGGCTGTTTGGCAAGGTAACACCTTCTAAGCTCTGGTTGAACTTCTCGCCAAAGGTCAAAGACTCCAGGCTATCTGGAAGAGTGGCACCTTCCAAGCTCTGATTGAAGTTGTCACCAAACGTCAAAGTCCGCAGGCGGCTTGGCAATGTTACACCATCCAAGCTCTTGTTGAAGCCGCGGCCAAAGGCCAATGTCTGCAAATTGCTTGGCAAAGTGAGATCTTCCAAGCTCATGTTGAAGTAGTTGCTGAATGTTAAAGTATGTAGACTGTTTGGCAAAGCGTCAAAGTTCTGGCAGCAGTTCAAAGCTTGCAGGCAGCTCGGCAACGCAACACCTCGCAAGCTCTGGTAGAAGGAGGGGCCAAAAGTCAAGGTCTTCAGGTTACTTGGCAGAGTGACACCATTCAAGCTCTGTTGAAAGCGACTACCAAAGGTCAAAGTCTGCAAGCTACTTGGCAGTGTCACACCTTCCATGCTCTTGTTAAAATTGGTTCCAAAGGTCAAAGTCTGCAAGCTGCTTTGAATAGTGACACCTTGCAAGCTCTGGTCGAAATCAGAGCCGAAGGTCAAAGTCTGCAAGCTACTTGGCAAAGTGACACCCTCCAAGCTCTGGTTAAATTTGTTGCTGAATGACACATACGTGATCATATCCATTGCAAAAGCATCATCAGAGGACAAGTGCACCCTAGTCTCTTCTGCCAAGGCCCGCTGCAAAGCTACTGCAGCATCACCAGCAGACACGGGAATGGACACGTACATCACCTCAACATCAGAAAGTTGCTGCAGGACTGGCTTGGAACTGTCCAGAACATGACCAGCAGAAGTCAGCATCAACCTTCGGTGGGTCTTCTCGCCAATCTTGGCCACAATAGCTTCGCATAGATCATGCACCTCGGGCACGCATAAAGAAAGAAACAAGTTATTGTCTTGCCGCATTTGCGTCGGCATGGAGCATAGATAGCAAAAGATACTTGTGGGCAGCACCCAAGCGCTTTGTTTTTCATACGACATAGGCATGATCTGGTCCTGCAGCCACACCCCGCAGCAGGAGCAGCAGCAGCAGCAGCAGCAGCACATCCATAGACATCTGGCAGGCAACCGGGGAACATTACTCTGCACCGGCACCCTGTAGCGGCACTAGACATTTGGCAGCGGCACTCTGCAGCGGCACCAGCCCCCAAAGCGCACACCGGCACATCTTCCTATACTTGAATATTAACCACGCCCGACAAAGCATACCAAAAATAAATACTCTTCAACAAATCAATGCCACCGTCATAGCATCCTCAACTGAAACATGAAACGACGAGCCATCAATGCCTTGGATACTCAATGTCTTGCGGTTTGACGTGCTGCCTGACTCTGCTGATGCCACTTCCAGCGCTGAAGGCTGCACTGTTTCTCCATCTTCTTTCTGTGATGCTTCTGCGCACCTTTCTTCTGCCGCTGGCCTGAGTTCTTTTTGCCACTGCGAACCTAGCCCTGAAATCAAGGCTGCCCCCCCAGTGGTCAAGCTTCTTCAGCCTTACCCAGTGGTCGGCCCTACCCGAAAGGTCGAGACCGACACATCGTCCCATGGAACAACGGTTCCCGGATCGGATCTGGTCTTGGGACCCGATGACTCCTCCAACGTTGGAAACTCTTTTCTGTCCATGGTCCATGTTTGGTATCACGACCTATCACGTTATTTGTCCCTCGCAGCACGGAGAAAAGAAACAAAAAAAACAAAACATGGTCAAGCATCTGCTCAACGAGATCGCCCAGCAACATCCACTGTTCAGCCTCCTATGCTGGCTAAACCTCTAAATGGCAAGCAAGTTCTCAAGGCCAAAACGTGAGACGGCTTTCAAAGAAGCGTGCGGGGGTTCATGTGCATGGCTTTTGTTGATGTTGTTGGAGCAAAATAGGCCGGCCAGCGTGTGCAAATTTCAAGCTTGTAAAGTTGAACCAAGGATAGCAAAGGCCATGACATGACCGTCGCTCGGAGAAACTTCAGCCAAACTCCGCGGCGTGGCAAAGAAATGAGACTACCTCCACAGGATTTCTTCCTGAATTCGCCAAAGAGGCACACAAAATGGGAACCACATGCTTTATAACTATAATATACTGTAGATAATGCACACATTCAGACACATTCTCAACCGACTTGTTCAGAGGGTATACAGCCCGAGAGCAAACAAAACCTCGAACCCAATAAGACCAAACATATATCATATATCCCTAACTTCCCAACAACCAAACCTAATGGGGTGACAGCAAATCACCTGCAACGTCCGTGTGCCATCGGCGTTGCGTAAATGGGCGCCTTTACTGGACAAAAACTTCCAGCGGTGACCACGAAGATCGTGGACATGCAAAGATCCTTGGGGTCAGCGAGAGCTCAGCTCCACCCCAGGCCAAACAGGGGTAGACGAAGCTGAAAAACCCAACAAAAGGGCAAAAGGGCTTGCACTCACTCGCTCGAAAGAGTGCTCTCGTAGACCCGGCAGAGTGCGAAAAAATATCAGAGGATGAGAGATGCTGCATCTTGTCAATTGAACATTGTCAACATTGTTTCAATTGCATTTGTTTCCACCAGCCACATTGTGCGCTGGATAATTTTTCTCCTGACGATACTGTAGTGCACTGTGCAACCGATCTGTCCATCACAAGACGTCACGTCGCTCTTTTCGAGTTTCTCCAGGCCAGATGAAATCGCCTGAATCATCGGTTTTTTTCACTCCCATTGCCCATTCCAAAATATAACAGAAACAAAAAATTACACCAGCATAGACCCAGATAGCTAGGCAGAATCCCACGACCTGTTGACATGGGAGCGGCTGGAACAAGAATGCACGCAGCCTTCACAGCTAGCTTACGGCACCTCCACAGCGCGCACAATCAGCTGACACCAGCGCCAGTGCGCTGTGCCAGCTGACAACACCGGCAGCGGCGCCAGCGCCCAACCAGCGCCGCCGCCCGTCTTAAACGCGCGCTCAGCCAGCTCACGGCACCAGCACCCAGGACCACAACACCAGCACCAGCACCGACACCCTTTCGAAAGCGCGCGCAGCCAGCTCATTCTTATTTGCAGCAAGGACCCCATAGCTATCCCTATTTGGGGAATAACAACGTATGATCTTGCGCGTATACGTTTATGCACGCAAAAGTACGCGCGCAAGCAGCAAAGCCCGTAAGTGTCATTGGCCCAAGGCCAAGCAGTATCCAGCGCCGTTATTGACTTTGTAGCATGCTTGAAGCAACGATCTGCAGAACCATAAGGCCGTATGATCTTGCGCGTATAAGATTATGCGCACAAAAGTATGCGCGCAAACGGCAAAGCCCGTAGGCTTCACTCGCCCAAGGCCCAGCAGTATCCAGCACGACTATTGTGTGTGTAGCACGCTGAAACACGCTGAAACAATGGTCGGTTGAGAGCCTGACGTTGCGCAGTTGCGCATAGAACATTATACGTACAAAAGTATGCGCGCAAACAGTACAGCCCTGGACACAGCTGTCGGCCAAAACAGAACCTGAAGAGTGTAAATGCCCCACGGCGCTAATAGACAAAGAACGCTCAAGCGACAACACCGTATGATGTTGCGTGCATAAGTTCATGCGGCCCATGACTGCTGGCACTTCATTGTCAGAAGCGGCGCTTGGTCGCCCTTCACTGCTGCAAGCAGCGGAAGTTGTTATCACTTCACTGTCAGAAGCGGGCGCCAGCACCGAGCACCCGCACGCCAGCTCACGGCGCCCAGCACCAGCACCGCTATACCCAGCATGCCCGGCGCCCAGCACCCGGCGCCCTGTCTCCACCACGCGCAGCACCGTCACCCAGTCTCCACCACGCGCACTGCCAGCTCACAGCACCGGCACCGGAACCCCGCGCCCAGGCACTCTGTCTCCACAGATCCGAAAATAGACCCCCTCACATGCAAGCTACAACACCAGCACCAGCACCGGCACCCAGCACCAGCACCAGCAACCTGTCTCCACCACGTGCACAGCTCACAGCACCAGCACCGGCACCGGCACCCAGCACCCAGCACCACCACCGGCACCAGCAACCTGTCTCCACCACGCGCAGCGCCAGCGCCGGCACTACCCGGCACCCAGCACCAGCACCGGCACCGCACCAGCGCCAGCAACCTGTCTCCACCACGTGCACAGCCAGCTCACAGCACCAGCCCTAGCACCGGCACCCGGCACCCAGCACCGGCACCAGCAACCTGTCTCCACCACGTGCACAGCCAGCTGATAGCACCAGCGCCAGCACCGATACCGAGCACCGGCAACCTGTCTCGAAAGCGCGCACGGGCAACTCATTGTTATTTGAAGTAAGAACCCCATAGCTTCGCTATCAGGGGAACAAGTCAACAAGGTCCATTCAGATAAACTTCAGAGATGAGTTGACGAGTCAACAAGGTTTCCCCAAAAACATGTTTGCCCGTCCTTTTTGGGGTTTCCACTTGGAAGAAAAACACACCGAGTTCGAACAGGGCCACTCCTATAGAAGGCGGTCAACTCACCTCTCAAAGCCATGTATACCATTGCAAAGTAGAGAAACCCGTCAGCCAGTCTCAAACTGAAACCTTCGGGCGGTTGGAAGGTGCTTCCTGACCAAAACACCCATACTCCAACACTCCGGGCCAAAAGCGATCTTTCTTTGCCCCTTCTCGGCTTCCCGACCAGGTGCTGCACCCCCAAGGAGTTCGCGTGCGCCAAGGCAGCGAGCACTTCGCGGACGAACTGAGACAGCACGGTGCCGAGACAGCGGGCCGTTACTGGGGCGAAGACGCCGGTGACGTGGTCAGGCTGGACCGAAGCAAAGATGGCGCCAAGCAGATGTGCAAAATTCAATTTCGCTTATCCCCATATGGTTCTTCAAGCATATGTGCCTTATCTCCATGGTTCTTCAAGTTTGTTTCCAGATCCTGCTTCCATATGGTTCCACGGTTTTCCTGGTGTTCCTTCTCTTTGTTCCAAAATCGCCAAGGCTCGAGAGAGCTGGAAACGGATGGAATATCTGTGGGATAGGATAGACATGGACCTACGATGATTTGGACATAGAAGTATGAAGTGGTCAAATAGTGGTCACTTACTTACTGTAGATGCTATACTTCTCTCAAGATTGACATGAACCTGAAATTGGCCCTGTGCAATAGAATGTGCCCATTCACAGCCTTTGGAAACTTTGGGAGAACTGCCTGGATTAGCTCCTCCCGAAAAACAAAGTAAATGCGGTGGAAAGCTCCGGATGAGTCGCTCGTCCTCCTGGATGGCACCTCTTGAACCCACGGGAACGCGAGCGACGGGGATGATGACCCTCCGCCTCCGCCAGGTGGCTCTCGGTCAGACCCTCCGCGAACCTCGGAGAGCGTCTAATGTAGACCGGTCACAAGAGAATTTGATCTTATGTGATCATGTTTCTGGGAGGTTGCTTTTTTCTTGCTTCGGTCTTTGTAAGTTCTTTGGATGGACAGCAAGTGCACGTCTGCATATGTCCACTTTGTCCATTGCAACAAAACCGAAGGTTCATCAACCTTCGACTGAGACTTTGAGGATATCGGATAGTCACTTTGAAGGATCAGGACGACAGAAGACAACTAAAACAAGAACAAACGGTTTTCCAAAACCTTATCACACAATATCACACACACGTTGAGGAGCAGCGTATTCTTACTCCTGTGGCATACAAGCAGCAGTTTCTCCCCGCCAACGACCCTGCTTCTCGGGATCATAAGAACATTCTAACGGATGCGACGATCTCATTCGATTCGAGCTCGAGCCGAGACCATCGTCCCTAGGGACGCTCGCCATTCGCCGACCCTGGGCCCTGGGCCCTCGCCCGTTTCGCCAGCTCGTTTCTCAAGCACCGTTTCTCAAGCACCAGCCCATAAAAAGTAGATGGAAATTCCTCCATTTCTGAGGAAATTGGTCGGCTCTGATGGAATGCGAGTTGTTTGCCAAGTTCACCTATTCCTCAGACTCCCTACTCGAAGCATCATCGAACGCGTGATTCGGTCGTGCCACTGAGCCATTCTCTGGATGAGCTTCAACCGACAAAGCAATCAGTGGATTGTACAATCATCCAATCTAAGGATTGAAAATGAACAAGGCTTGAAATCACCAAGCAGTCCTCCTCCACAAATATGTATTTAAAATGACACACTGTTGCTCTTGGGTGGCCTATAGTTCCCTCCAAACATCCAAGTCCTATTTATCATTGAACGTCTTGTAACCGATTGCATCCGATTTCTCCTTGCGACGCACACGGCCCCACATCCACCCCCACGGGCCCCACACACATCCACCCGTCAAAAGTCCGATCTATCCGAGTCCACCGAGCGGAGAGTCCATCAGGGACCCTCACGACTCCAAATTGCATAAGAGCGGACCCCCATCGACCCACTCGTACACCTTGGAAGTGGCTCGGAGGTGTGGCCGACTCGACCAGTCTGGGTTGGGTCGGCGAGATCCCGTGGACGGAGGGAGGTCTACCGGTCTATGCCAGAAGTCATCGACGTCGGGTTTGTTTGAGGCACTCAGTGTATCTCTCCTCCCATGACTTCGACACAGATCGAAACATGGCAACTGGGGAATCGAGAAGGCGTGGTCAGTGCCAATCTGTCGATACAGCCCCATCCCTCGTAGGTGTTTCAGTCTTGAGTTCTGATCCGTGCGACAGAGGGAGACTAATTCGATCTGCTACGGGGGTCCATGTCAGGGGTGGCTATTCGAGGGATGAAGTGGCTGTCCATTATGATCTTTTCACTTAGCATCTGTCTTGAGCCACCATGGGGCTCACCGTACGCAGGTTCCGATCACTGATCCTTGGAAAAGCCCAACTGGCGCCGGAAGGCTGATGGGCAGCCAGACCTACCACGGTAAGGCTGAACTATGGTCAGAGCAGGGCGGCAGTACATGTGATTTGATTTCTGCCAGGGCGGCAGGCCTTAGAGCTGTTGACAGGTGACTTGGAAGAAAAAGTGCGCCAAGGTGGTTAGTCAGAGTTGCTGTCTTGGACTAAAGCGGCCGGTGTTACACGGCATTGGCTTGGACTGGGTTTCTGGATGCACAGAAGTATCCTCACACTGAGTGCCAAACCAACTTCAAGTTGTCTTGGTCCTGGGAAGAAGACTGCTGATGAAGAAGATTCACCTCTCGCATGATCCAACGCTGTTTTTGTTTCATTTTGTTAATTCTACACAATAAAGCCACTTTTTGACCCCTCGGAAGCAAACTCACGGGATGTGCACACAGGACCCATGCTTTCATCTTTAGTTTCATCCAACATTGCAAGCCATCGGCCATCGCACCAAACCCGCCGGCAGCGGCTCCTCGCAGGCTTCTCTGAAGGCTACGATGTTTGGATGATCGACGCGGCAAAGCCTCGTGCCGACGCTGTAGATGATCTAAAGAGACACGGGGCCTAGTCACGGGGCCTGAGCGAGGGGGTCGCCACCGGTCGCCGAGTCAGGACGTACGGGTGCGGTGAGTGTTCCAGGACGTACGGTGTCTCGGAGTCCGGTGACAAGGCGGCCAGCTGGACAAGAGTAGGAAGAGACCAGTAGTAGTGCTTGATCAAGTCTGGTCACAGCTCGTAAGTCTGGTAACTCTGCCACAAACATATCCTTTACACCATCTCACAGATCCGGTGCGTAGTGGGTTGCGCAGGGTCTCCCTATATACAGTACTTTTAGGTGTTGCTGTGATGCAAGAGTATTACGAGAATTCTCCTAGGAAGAACTAAAAGCCACTGACGGGCTTCGGCACCTGCTTGGCACAGGGCAAGAGATCTTCCTTAGGATAATCAATGTCGGAACCAATATGAAAGCGCAAGCAAATTTCACAGGTTTCTTGTTAGCCTTTTAGATGTTCTAGTCCACCGTTGTTTTTCATGGTGTTCAACCATGTTCAAAGGGTGCAAAGACAACGAGCCTTGTGTGCCAATCCTCAGTCTCGTTCTGTCACCGTGCCACCCGGTGGTAGCAGGTAGACTTGCGACAAAAGAAAGAGGGTCCCTTGCGACATGCCAAAATCAGTACGAGCACCAATTAGCAAATCGTGAAGGTGAAAAAGGTCTGAGGACATTTTTGAACTATATATATATATAATACTGCGTTCACTGTGGTGAAATGTGTGTGTGTGTGTGTGCAGCCCGCAACCCCACTGCAAATACCAAGTGAAAGCAACACCGGGAAGCCGACCGATCTTGTTTCTTCCCGTCCGCCCGGAGCGCGGACGCCCAGTCTTTCCGGTCGGGAGGCGACTGGAGCTGCTTTTCGATGTCGCCTGGCCGTCGGTGTCCCGAGGGCAAAATCTCGCTGGGTCTCGGTGTCTTTTCGCTGCGAGCGACCATCCGGGAGTTCAGTACATCTACACTGGACAAATACTGAAGGTATACTTAATATATCATTTACAATATAGATATTCCAGATATTCATGTTTCAATGTATATATATATATACACATATGCCGCCCAACGGATGGCGGATGGCCCACATGCCAATCTGATGTTCAAGCCCGTCGCTTCACTCAGTACCGGAAAGAGACCTGAAGTAGCTTGGTACTAGTGATGGGAGGAGCCGCGTCTTCCGAAAGTCTCGGGGAAACCCGGTGGGTCAGAGCACAAGAGCACAAGAGCAAGTTCTTGCTGCTCAACTGGATCTATTTGCTTGCTTCTGCTTGATTATATAACTTGACAAGTTGATTGGTCAAACTACTTGAAGATGCCAATTTGTCTCCATCAGTTCTGCCGTTGTTACAAGTGCCCCCCACCTGGATAAGGACTTGGCATCAACGGATCTTTTACTGGCGTCTTCATCCATCCCGTGAGTAGCAAATCCATGTATTGAACTGGGCGAGCTGGATGAAGCCGTCAGTTCTAGGGCTATACACCGAGCGCCGCGGCGCTTTGCTGGGTCGTTCGATGCCGTGGCGAGTTCGATGTGGGTCCCATGTCCCAGTTCGTGGGTAGTCAGATGGGGGGGCAGGCCGATTCTGCACCTTCTGCAAGATGTCCCAGAATACACCGGCCCAACAACATGTACAAGGGGTAAGTAAGCTATGCTTGAGCTGTGTTGGAGGTGAAGACGCATTCCTGGAAAAACAAGATCTCCCTTGGCAAAGCATCTCGGTTCAGGTCCCGAGTGGACTGATGCTGCATCGGACTACCAAAACATACCCTTCATCGATGGTCATGAAATATGGACCGCGTTTATCTCACATGAGATCGAAGTAATTACTTAGAATATGAGGAACTAAACAGGTATGTTCGTGAGCTGTGCATTTCTCAAATGTACAAACAATTATGGAGCCTCTTGAACTTGATTGTTGCCCTTCTGTCTGAAACAAATCAAACACATCAACTGACTCCAGGTGCTGACAGTGCAAGAGTTGGGATTTCTCACCATCCATCCAAATCCACCAAATGTATCCAAATCTTTTGCCAAACTTCCCAAATCGTCTGAGATTGACAGTGTCTATACGTCTCATGGGAAGTTCGGGTCCCCACCTGAGGCCGGCCTCGACTGTCCACCGGATGTCAACTCCGAAAAAAAGGATGTCAACAGGATGCCTGAAGAGGGATATCAAGCATGATATCAAGCGAACGGATGAGCATTTGCCGAGTTCCCAAAGCAAATGGCGAACTCCACTTCCATGAATCTGTCAGGCAGTCGTTTCGTCGGTTCGACCCACAGACCCCCCCCCTTCAGCCGTTGATGGAACCTGCAGCCACACCTCGCCTGGCAGGATCTCTGGAGGAATGCCCGCCTTTGGCACGGTCCTTGGAGGAGACTCTCAAAACGGAGAGAAGCCCAACCGAACATGTTGCCATATCCATGCCAGGGATCTTGTGTAAAGACTTGGTAGACACAAAGGCCAGCAAAAAAACAAGGAAAACAGAGACCATCCAAGACAAACAGATTCCATGAGATGACGGTCCACATTATGTAGTCTATTGTTTTAGCATCTAGTCACCAACGAGGGTTGCAAAAATACACAGAACATGCAGTGGATGACCCGAATAAGGGTCTCAGAACCCCCACACCCGTGTAGCTATTGGGTGTCCAAAGGTAGTGCAGCAACCAATTGGTTGGTCTTCAGACTTTTCTGCTGCATTTTACGATGCTCTACCAACCTGTCATCCTCTAAATTGCATGTCTCCAGACTACCGACTTGCACAGCCTTTGCAATGATGAGCATACCACATAGACAACCCTCGCAATAGTCATCTCTCGCTAATACAGGCACTCCGATCCATCGGAAGCCGCTCAAAAGACGTCCCATGCCATATCAAAACAACGTGTTGGCACCTAAGCGTTAGGTGACCATAGGTAGAGCGAGATAGGACTTGTGGAGCTGTTGAATGAGGAGCCTTGTATTGGGTTGCATGGGCAGTCCGGTGATGTTTCGCATGATCTTCTTTTTGGTTCGCCTGATGACATGGGATTGATACACCCGGGCACAAAGGGGACAAAGCAAATGACTTGGGAATGTGGAGTTTCCATGTATGTTTCCTAGGAAGTCATCCGAAGGTAGTATGCAGTAGTTTCAGCTCCACTGCAGGAACTATAGAGAAACCCGGACCGCACAGAAAAATCCCTAAAAGACTTGCGTGTCCAGTTTTACTGAAGGAACTATATATAGAGAAACCAAGACCACAAAAAAGTCCCCAAACGCAACAAAAAAGATCTCCAATATATAACCGCACCCAAATGCCAATGCAGTACAGTGCCTTCTTCAGCAGGGTTTTTTTGCTATGTTTGATTTGTCTATCTACATGATGCCTAGCAAAAGAAGAATTTACCGTCCTGGAGTCCTGCTATTGTTTTCAAGGAGGATGACTGATGATAACATTATACGTAGCTTTCGCTATTGACCTAACCAGATTCTCAAAAGAACCTCCAAATCCTGCCCAACCATTCCTAAACACTTTCCGAGAAGTTACTCTATTGTGCTCTATTAACAGAACTTAGGGTGTTGTATCGAATCAGGAGTCCGGAGGCTTTGCCTTGCTCTTCATGTGACAGGGCTGCGCTGTCCACGTGAAGCAATGTAAAGCAAGGAAAAAGCAAGACTAGCACAGAAAAGAAGAAAAGCAAGAAAGTGCGAGCAACCACAGAAAGGCAATGAGAAGCAAGACTAGAACAGAAAAGGATTTAAAAAAAACAAGAAAAGCAGGAGCACCCTTTCAGAAAAGCAATGAGAAGCAAGGGAAAGCAAGAAAAGCAAAAGAGGTCATAGAGAAGCAAGGAAAAGCAAGAAAAGCAGTCGAAGAATATCCAAAAAGATTCCCCAAACGCGAACCCAAACAACAAATCTATAGGCAAGCTCTGAAAGGAGTAGAACATGCCAAACACAACAAACCGGTGAAACCCACCAGACCAGGAAGTCTAAGACTTACCATAGTATCCTGTACCCCCTTCCCCCTTGTCTTCAGAACCACCCACCCACCGCCCCACCCACTGAGGGCTCTGACAACACCGCCCTTTTGCTCTTGGTCTTGACGTGTATGTACCTGCCCCGTGGCGTCGGACACCGAGAGACGGGCCGACAAAACAACTGGAAGGCGAGCAGCCGAAGGCGCTCCGCTGCCCGCAACGCGGACCGTCAGCCAAGGCTCCGGCTCCTGAAGGGGGGTCATGCAACATGAGTAGCTTGTTACGCCTTCGGGGTGTGTGGTTTCGACCCGGACACCGCGTGTCTCCTCCGTCGCTCCGCGGCCGCGGTTTGGCGCCTCTCGATCTTGTCGCCAAAGCCCGTGGACAAAGACTCCGTGTCGCGCACGTAGTCCTGGCAGCGGAGAGACGTGCGACCCGAAGAACCTCGATTGGAGGTTTCTCCACTGAGTCGTTCTCATCAGAAAAACCCATGTCGTTCTGTCATTCATCTGCTGAGGGGATCGTCAGATTTAGATATGTCAGTGTGATAAAGTCACCTGTAGCACTTGCTGGGCTGCCCAGTGGCTTCTCCAATTTGGCAAACAGCTGGGCATCCACTGTGGAGAAACAAACATCTCTGTTCTCAATTGCCATCTCTGCATGGAGTGCTGCATTTGCGCTAGTGGGACCAGTGCATGAACCCTGGCAGCTCTGGCGCCGGCCCATGTCTTGCACAGCTCTAAACCATCAAGAGCCTGTCCTCCGCCAGACCAAGAACATTTTACATATTTCACGTACACTTTTGCGTCTGCCAACATATGCCAACACACGTAGACCGGTAGACCTGGCTTTGTGCTCTCTGACTGCGCAAAACAAAGAGCAACACGCAGAGTCGTGGGATTTCGCGAAGCAAGGTCTACAAATTGCTAGGCATGTCGAAACAGAAAGAACTCTTGGAGAAACAAATTGCGACACAAAGATCTTCACTCGGACCCTGTATATGTTGCAAACAAAAATGCATTCCAACTGTCTGGAACCAAATGCCAATTGCATGGTGGTTCTCCAATCCCCCAAAACGCCTTAGAAACCCTTTTCGCTTCGCTTCTCGCGGCCTCCCCTCCCCTCGCTTCGCTTCGCTTCGCGTCCGCCTGGTCCAACGCGGGGAGGCCGAAGCTGTGTCCGGCGAGGCCTTGGGCCGTGGGGCCGTGGCAGGGCCGCTGCGGCAGTGGCGGCGTGGTCCCCGGGTTTCGCCCCATGAATCCATGCAGGTCCTCGGTGCTTGGGGTTCGTCGAAGTAGGTGGGCTAGGGGGGAGAGACGAACAAGTCCCGGTGGGGTAGGAAAGGATGTAACCCTTTGGTTTCATCTGCTCAGGGAGATTAACCAGTTATGGCAATCCGTTCGTCCATCTGTCTTTACAACCCTGCGTTCGTCTCCCATCTTCGAAGGAAAGAAGCTGTTTGGAGCGGGTCGACGGTCGGTCGGTCACCTGGAAACCTTCGGCGCATGGGCTTTTGGTGAAGAAGTACCGACGGCTCCCGCGTTGTCGGTTCATGCTCACTCATTGGGCAAACCGTTGTCAAACTTGTAGCTGATATAATATATATATATATAACCGTCCCCATCACCTGGAATCATTCCAAATGATTCCAGTGGCCTGCCACACATGTCCAAACATGATCCTAGCTGGTGTGTTCTTCCTGCCACAGATTTCAGGCGCTCTTCTGAAGGATTGACATTCTTTGACCCACTTTTGGGCGGGTCAAAGCAGACCACGCGGGTCACGGTTAGAACTCGGTCGCGACCTCGGACGACATGCGCTACATGTCAATCATCGGTGCAGGTACCAAATCCGCTGCTGCTTTTGTTCGATTATGATACCTTTTGAACTCAAGCGCAGGAAGAAGAATGGTAAAAAGGGAATGCTGCTAAACATGCCCTTCTTTTCAGTGTCCTTCAACCTTCCAAAAATCACCACATGAGAGCGGTTCATGAAGAAGCTGTTCTGGCATCTCTGTCCGGACGGAGCCTGCACCTCGGGCTGGGATCAGGCTTACAAGCAGCTTTTGAAGGGATGTCTTTAAAGACGATTTTAGATGGACCCTTTAGATGTTGGAACTTCGGAACGGTCCGCACCACAATCATGGAAGGCCCCTGGTATACCAATACATTCACCTCTTGGAGGCCGCTGCACGCCACGAAAAACACCCCAGCCCACTCCCCATCTTCGCTCCCACGCCAGCGGTCTTCCCCCGCTGCAACCTCAGTGTCGCGAGCCGGGTCCCAGCGCGGACCGTCCGAAGCGGAGGTCGCTTCGGTGGATTCGTCGCTTCGATGGCCTGGCATAGGAACAAGTGCATCGCTAGTAGTAACAAGTGCCCTACTAGTAGTAACAAAGTTCGCTATTAGAATTAAATTAAGTTTAAATTAATAGCTTCTTGTTACTACTAATAAGGCAAATTTAGAGTCGATGTGCTACTAGGAACAGAAGTAGAGTCCAGGAAGCCCAAGGGGACACCACCGCATGAAGCACTTGCATGCACGACTCACGGGGAAGAGGTTGTTCTTGACTTAAGGTTCAAGGTCAATCAAAACAAGTTATAATACTATCTCATATAATATGCGCATATTCTCGAACTAGAACCAGAACATTCCTACTTGCTCAGAAAAGCTCTATGTTGTAGTTTCACCATTCCTAATTACATTTTCAGAGCTCCATCTTGCGTCTGCGGAGTAAGAGTGGGTGTGTGCTTGCAAAAAAAGTATATATAGCAGGAAGCAAAGCTAGGGTCGAATGATCTCTGGCCAAAGAAGGGGCGGGGCCTCCACATGTGAAGCAGGAGGCCAAGAACAGGTTCCTGGCCTTTGTTTTTTGCCATGGTTGGAGATCGTCCGAGCGGTCAAAAGCGATGACCTCGGTCAAAAGTTGAACCTTGTCGAAGGAAAGGGCCGACTCAATGAAGCTACCAGAAGAGCTGTCCCGTTCGACGGAGGATGCGCTTCAAGACTGGAATCTATAGCTCAAAGTGTTTTGATCACGAAGAATATGGTCCTTGTGAAAGTGGAGAAACTCAAACTGACAACTGCCCTTTTGGGAAGCTTCTTTGACAGAAAAGGCCGAACCTATGAGGGAAAGAACAGGAGCATTTGGCCAATGCCTGTGACCGACCAGATTAAGATTTTTGCGCAGAAGAATGCCTGTGCCCGAGGGAGCTTGGGGATGAAGTCCCTTGTGCCGAGTTCAACGACAGTTTGATTGCAGGTGATAGAGTTTTCTGCACGTGGAAGTTACCAGTTACGACTCGGAGAAACCCAAGAGAGAAAGGGCTTATTTCGGATTGCGTAAGTGGAGAGGGTGGCTCTGGGAATGCGGATGATCGAAACCTCGACCTCCCAAGAGACGGGCTCGATGGACTGACCAGTGAGGACCTTGACAGCTGGTGCATAGTGCACTTCCTGTCAGTAAGTTCTTCGTCCTGTCAGTCCTCTTTAGAAGGAATCCACCTGTATCGCTTGAGCTTCGGCGCTGATGCCGATGGCTGCTTGCGATGAAGGATGCGGCGCAGTCGATTTGGAGGTGGGATGGGTCGTAAAGGTCCCGGACATCGATGTCTCGTCCTCACTCTCTCAGAGCGAAAGAGGAGCAGGACTGCGGCCTTCAAAGACCTGGCGTTTTGACCTTAACATGCTCAACTCCTGCAAGGGAACACTGGAATAGGATTTCGCTTCTAGCAATGCGGGTGTCAATTGAGTGGAGTTCTGACCAAAAAGGAAATTCAACAGTCATTTGCCGCTTGGCTTTTACAATGGAACGCACAGGCAGGGCTACACTGCTGCGCGCCAAGACGTGTCACATCAAACACAGCAATGAATCATTTCAGCAAATACTTTGACTGAATGATTTACCGCCAAATGCTTTGCCTCCACAAAGCTGGATGAACTGAAGTTGCACTGAGGACAGATGGTTCAGATCCAAATAAAGGGCAGCCGTTCCCGTCATGCCCTACTCCAGTTGAACTTTGTGCATCTGGAAAAGACGTTGCAAACGGCATCTCAAAAGCTTTCGGAGAGGAGACATGGATACTTGGTGGTTTTGGCGGTGGATACTTGCGTCAGAGACTGCTGAATGATCATCTTTCATGATCAAATGGAACCATAACATGTCTGGTTTTGTCAAAATGATGTGGTTGATGCCCATAAAGGATACATTCTTCGGGCTGAACAGAGTTGTCCAAGACTCCTGGCATGTGCGTGTGTGTCAACTCCAACAGCTGAGAGATGCTGAGAGCAGGCTATCATCAAAACCAACACACAGTTGATCTGATGGCCAGGATACAATTCCAAATGCGGAAAAGATCTGACTGTCTTATCACTGTCTGCCACACTTATTACTTATTAGAGTCTAGAGTCTAAAGGATCTGAGGTTTCAACTTCAACATGTGGCAACCAAACTTTGATAATGTGTCTGGCCGCTAACCAAACTGCGGGAAAACTATGCCAAGATAGTTGAGAGCTGGCTGAATCTGCCTTTGAGAATAAATGGTGAACTAGGGGTCTAAAGGTTTCAGATACCCCCTGTGTCAACATAGCCAGGAATTTTCTGTTTCCAAGATGTTCACATGACAACCGCTAGCTCAACCAGCGAGACCCTTGCAATGGATAGGGTGTCCGGCACTCGTCAAAAAGATCCGATTCCGGAAATCGAGAAAGGTGTTGGAAGCCATCTTGTTTCTGTTTATATTTGTTCCTAGTAGCGTTCTTGTTACTACTAGTAAGGCACCTGTTACTACTAGCGTGGCACCTGTTACTACTAGTAAGGCTTCTTGTTTCTGCAGTCAAGGTCAAAAAGACGTTAACTTGTTTAAACTGAAAATTGACCGTCAAAGAGGACCTTGACATCAACGACTGCTACCCGATCCCTTTTTTCTGAGCCGCAGCAGCTTTGGCTTAGGCTTGTCCTGCTTCTTCTCTCCTGGAGACATGCACGCGGCTTCTCCTCAAAAGCAATGCAATGCCTCCCCATGCTCCCAGAAGCAGCGCACCGCAAAGAACAAAGACCCAGGCACCTGCGATGCAGGGCAGGGCAATGGTATAGCCATAATGTGCAAAACATGCATGAAAGCTTTTAGCTGATGCAAATTAGGGGCCTCTTGCTGTTGTCTTCAACGAGAAGTCCGGTGTTAGATTGGAGTTTCCTATCTTCAGGCCACCCTCCAAACATCCTCAACATCCTCAACGCCCACATCGCTTTCATGACCTTTCTGCTCACATTCGGCGCCAGAATCTTGCATCCTGGCGCCAAATCCCCGCCCAATGTGCCTGTGCGACAATACCCAAGTAGTGGGACGGTCAGTCGGACCAAATCGTCATGGAGCTGGCTTGTGCTGCGGAAGCGCGGCTTTGTGGCACAAACATCGAGAAAGCTGGGACAGCGACAGCCCTTGGCGAAAAATGGGTTGGATTCGGAAGAGAAAACAGACCCAAACAAAGTCTTCTCATCCCATCTGTTTGATATTTAACTATTTAATTACAGGTTCATGCAGGTTCTATTTAGATAATCCTTCAACCAAGCCAACCTGCCTTACCCTTCAGGTCTGCCAAGTTCTTCTCCACAAATGCACAGCCGATGCCATAATCATAGCCATTGGAGAATCCACGAAAACTCTTGGGGCAAACGCCGCCGTCAAGGGCTCTTATCTCAGCCTGGCAAGCCGTCCGACAAGTGGACTTTTTGTGAAGAAGGCGATGTTGACAACTAATCTTAATGGAGACTCGCCATGCTCCGCCTACTCTCGTATGAACGATATTCCGCCCAAATCCGTTTGAACGGACACGATATTCGCCTATCTCCAGTCCCGACCTTGGCTTGATTCACTATCTCTTGTCTTGCAATGTGGTCGAGGATAACTCCATTCTTCCATCCTCCAACGAGGTCTCCACGAGCCACAACGAGAAGAAGGAGGCTCCACCGGCCCATGCGCCCAATCGAAAGCGGCCCGCAAAGTGATGTTTGTTTAGATGCTACACCACGTTTTGAGTCTTTTTGCACCACATGGGCTAACTACAAATCGAGTTGTAAACGGATGCATGGAAGTGTAGCAAGTGATGCCACAACGGGCAATGACTTTATCACTTATCACAAGAATGTTGGAAGGAGAAGCATTTATTGGCAGCAATTTGTCTGGCTACGGTGCTGTTCTCGTTCGAAAAAGGAGCTCTGCATTCTAGTTAGATAGACGGCATGTCTTGCACGCACACACCCAGTCGCACACCAGTCAGTGTTGATCGCCCATTGCAAACCCACACCACTGTGGTGCACCTCTACACTGCTACAGCTCTTCAGCCAGTACCGGACGGGCGCTGACGACTGGCCGGTGGCGATCGGGTGGCGATCGGGCCGATCTCAGGAGGGTCGCCGCGGCGATCGGGCCCCCGCCGGAAGGATGGATGGACCCATGAAATCGGTTCCGACCGAACCAGTCCCAGGTGAAGTTCACCTCCACCTCTCCCGCGTCTTTTAGGGGGAGTGTATGCAAATACACCTCCCATGGAGCGTTTTCCCTACAGGTTGGTGTCCCAGTTCATTGAGGAGTTCCAAGTTGGGTCACCAGGGCCTCAGAAGTTCACAGTTGGATCCCGCAGTGTCTTCGTCTCGCATCGTTGGACCGGCACCAAACGGATGGGTCCAACCAAAGACCGGACAGCTGAGACGAGCAAGTCAAAGGTGCAACATGTAGGTCTGAAGCAAAAAAACAGTGACTGGTTGCCCCCAAACCATCTATATGGAAAAAGCATCCGCAAAAGATAGGTGTTCCCAGAGAAAGCCAGAAACAAGACCTGACATGCGCTGATGCACACCTGCCGGAGCCCGGCCAGCGCTGTGACGGTCGGTGCCCAGGCCGCCCGGACCCAAAGCTCGGAGCCTCCGAAGGTCGGGGCGTGGCCTGGGCATCGCGGCCGGTGGAGACGGTGTTCGACGGCAGGGACGAGGGTTTTTGGTGTCTCAAACGATGGAGAACGATGTCGAGAGCAAGGAAGCAAGATTTTGCCGGAGCAAGACCGTTTGCTCTTTGCTCAGTACCGGTGAAAACGACGCTGAAGGGAGGAAGCGCAGTGCTGTGACTGACCGTGTCTATGTGGTTACCGTTCTCAGGATTTTGTCGAAAAGACCTGGAAGATCCTGGAAAAAGGACCAGCAACTCCATATTTATGTAACTAGCTGTAATGTTCAGTTTCAGTGCATAGCTGTGGAAACACTGAATGTCTGGTCTCAACTATGTCACGGTTATACAACGTCTTCATTTCCTGAAAGCATCTCAGGCAAAATGCTATCACAAAGAAATCATTCCCATGTTCCACACTTAACGGGAAACAATCTAGTTTATCCGGCCGTTTACCTGTGATAAGTATCCAACAGTAATGAAATAGCACAGAATCAAGGCTAGGAGACTCGAGCTACTTTTTCGCTGAGACTCCCTGAATACACTCCGTGTTTCGTTGGTCATTGCAGCGTGATCCTTTTTCTCAGGCTCCAAACCCACCGATGTACAGCCATCTGGGACCAACTGATCTTTTTTCCTCCAGAAACCAGGAGACAAGCCCATCTGTGAGCTAGTTCTGCACAAAAGCTCCGGACCGTTTGATGCAACATCCACCCGACCTCCCAGACGGGTCGTGACGAAAGGTGAGGCCCATGTTGGGGGCTTTCGTTGGCCAAGCGCCCAGGCGCGCTGGCGGAATCAAGCAATAGAGAGAAATCGTTGATTGAAAGTAGATTCGATCCACCAACCGTTCGTGGTTGACACTGATGTTTCCTGAAGACAAACCAATTATCCTTTAAAAAATAAATATATATATATATAAGGAAAAAACACAAGCTGTCCACAGTGAATATCACCTGGTCCCCGTGCATTTTTTTCAATACAGCGGAACTTCAAAAACAACATCCGGAATCCTCGGGCTCCAAACAGCTGAGCTCCTGAAGCGAGAGCGCGAAATCTTTTCACAAGGAAACACTGCTTGTGATGTTGATGTCTGTAGTGCAACTCATGTCTTCTTTTTGATGCTATATCTTTCAAGGGGAAACAACCAAACATGTCTCAGCAAACAGGCGTTTGGTCTTTGTGCTTCCTAGGATTGCTTGTTTCCAGCAGTCCAGAATCTTACTGATTTAGGTCGATATGCTCAATCCGGACCGAACTTGTACAGTCTAGCTGTCCTCGGAGGGTTGCAAATATACATCCGTCATTTTGAACCATACAGGACAAACTGAAGTCGCTTGCGGAAAGCAGCCGCTCACACTTTGGTATCTGATCTCCATGCGACACTTTATTCTACCGGCGCGCTCGAAAGGATTGGTGCCTGACTAGTACTTCATCACATTAGGAGACCGGCCAACTCAATATTGCAGCTTGATTTGTCGTTCATGGCAACTAAGCCTCTTTGACTGTCTGCTTCTATTTAGATCATGCGGATCTTTCTTTTCAATCTCAAACTATCTAAACCACAAACTAGATTGATATATATATATATATATACGTTTCCATCCGTTTCTCTTGAAATCTTCAGTTGGATCCCCAGGATCCCAGTCAGTCACCCGTACCACTCGAGCTGCAGCCAGTTTCTGACGTCGTCTTGGACGGCCGCCGTCTTGCGACTTCACCAAACGGATTTCATGGGCTCAGTGGGCATCGGCGCTGTGAGCTCCAGAATTTCCTGGGCGTAACGGTCGGACCACGAACTAGGGCCCGTCTGGGCGTCAAAGCATGTCTGAGTGAAAAGTACCATGTCTGAGTGATGATCGCAATGAGTCCAAACCAGGGGGGGCCAACTGGTTGACGTCATTCAAATGAACAGAATGGACGCCCCCCAGACATGGTCAACCAACCAGAGTTTGGGGGTTTCAGGTTTGGACGAAAACATCTCGTTTGGAGTGACCTCATGGATTAGGGACCTAATGGATCCACGAAACCCGAAAACCGGCAACGCCACGACCACGAGAAGCTCCGGTGCCGATGTTCCGCTCCAACAGCGGAAGGAACGGTCCCTGAAAGACGACGGAGCGTGGCCTGTGCTGTGAAGTCGGAAACGATCCATCGGGCAGCGTGATTTATTTCCACAAACACGTCGTTTTTTTTTCGGTGTCGGCCACAGGCTTTTCGGGACCAAAAAACATCCAAACACCAGAAACCAGATTGCTCAAATGCTCAAACCCTAGCCTAGTCTGACTGGGCCAAAACTCCCCAGTCACTTGCGATTCCCGAAATTGTGTCCACAGCAGCTCATGAATCCTCCGACAGCGGCTTCTTGAATCCTCACTCACCCAAAAGTGTCATATCCCAAACACTCCATGGATGGCATATACACCACCCCAACTGATTGGCAACTATGCAAATCCTTCCCCACGGTGGAATCCTTCACGCGGGCGAGGGAAGGGACTCGCCTGCACTTTAAGCCTCTTGGCCGTCGCGACTCTCGCTCCGGCGAACTGATGGGTTCATTGAGTGCTCAGGCGAGACGAACTCTACCCCTCGAAGGGTGTCCCCAGATCCTGTTGTGGTTGGGCTACCCCGGACGACTTGCCAAGTTCTTGAAGGGCAACACCTACTTCGGTCAAGACCTTTTTTTTTGACCACTTTGGGATCAGGAGAGAGAGCCTGCGGTGTTGACGGGTTCCCCCTTAAAAGGTTCAGTGGTGTCGCGCCGGGCAGCGCTGGGTGGGCTGCCGGGCGAAGTTACCTGGTACCTCCAATCTTGAGTTGTCAGGGCGGCACGCTGCCTGTTGTTCCACCCCGGAGTCCCTGTCACCACCGTGTTCTGTGTTTAAATATAGCTCTGGTAACTGCGCAAGCAATGGCACGCACAAAGCAAACGCATTTGGGTGCTTCTCCGACATCTCAGACACAGTGTCTCACTCAGGCTTGGAGAGCAGATTGCAGAGTGTACATCCAGATCTCGCCAGCGCCGGACGCTGCTGCTAAGGTTTTCGCGACCAGAGATGACAAAAGGAGTGTCAACTGTGAGAGTGTACGCACCAGTGGGGTTCTTGTGAGGGTCACGCGCGGTTTTTGGGCCAACAGTGACCAGGTGGTCGGTGTATTTCGGTTTCGCTACATCCAGTAGATGCCCGCTCTTCCCCAGGCGGGGTACCTTGCACGTCTCGGTGCCCCAACCAGGCATGTCCTGAGTAACACTGGGACGCCACGAGGGATGAGGGGCCATCGGCCGGTCTCAGGTTCTACCCCTCAAACCGCCTCTGGATCCTTCATTGGTGTGGTGCTGTCTGATCACTTTCCTTTGGCTCACAGAGCGCTAGTCAACTGCATCTGCGTGGCTCAAAGACCTGGCTCAATGGCAGCCAGGCGACCAGCAACCCCTGTCGGAGCCGGCACAAAGCGTAAAGTCGACCAGCTAGAACAAGACGTGCAGGCTCTACACGAAGCCCAGTCCAGACAAGGCAGCGAGCTAGCCCTTCTTAGAACCCGAGTAGACCGCATCGACAAAAGAACGAATCTGGTGGTCGAAAACTCTGCCGGTGTTGAACAAGTGTTCAAACAAGCCGAAGACTCCCGTGTGTTCGAGCACTTGGCAAAAGACGCCGCCGAAGCCTTGTGTCAAGACTTGGCCCAGAAACTTGGGTTACCGTTCCTGATCCCCGTGGACAAGACTGCCGACTCATGGACTCAGGAAACCGGCTTCGCGAGCCGAGCTCTTCCCCCGCTTTGGTTTGCATTGGTTCCGGCACTGCTTTTAGGCACTAGGTTTATCCTGCCCAACAAACTGTGGAGCACCCGAGACCAGCACACTAACCAGAGGATCCGAGCTTCCGGTCACCTTGTGTTCAAACTCGAGTTTGGTGACCTGCCTTCCAGATCTTTCGCACCCTCCGCGCTGGGTTCGGTCAGCACTTGAACGAACAGAATAGCGCCGCTCGGGATAACAGTGAAACTGACTTGCTAGCTATCTACTTCCACCGTGCCCCGGAAGAACAGCAGCGCCGCCGGCGGCGCCGAGACGGAAACAAAGGAAAAGGAAAGGGGGAAGGAAAGGGCAAGAAGGGCCGCGGTCGCGGCCGTGGCTAGTTGAACTAGAACCCCACGTGGTTCACCCCGTGCGCGAGGCACGGACTGGACTGCTAGAGGCACTAAGCCATTTCTCCAACACTTGCCAGGTCACTAGTTGGACCCTCACACTCCTAAGGTTTTCTCCTAGTCCGTTTGAGCACCACTTCCGGCTGACAACTTGCGGGTGATATGGGAGGTGGGCCGCTCGGCTACTTTTGTTTCCTGGTCTCCTTAAGTTTGGCCTGCATCTTTGGCGGCTAACCCAAACACCTTTTACGTCGTCGTCGTCGTCAACTATGCAAATCCCATAAAGCGTCTGCTGTGTTTGCTATTCTCAAAGCTTCGTTCAGCCGCATGATCCTCCGTGTGGTCTTGGCCCAAATCTCATCATGGCGCTGCAACTGACCTGCGGGGAAGAACGCACACGTGCGTCACGAAAGAAAGGGCACGTTTCTGTAGAGCATCGAGCCGACAATTGGACAGCTTTCTGATAAGGAATACTTCATACAGGAACTGTTCGTAAGGTGAAATTGTATGTCGTGGTATGGAGATGGTTGCCATAGAGACTGGACTTAGTGAGCGCTGATGGGCCGACTGGGTTGCGATCCGCCAATTCGGGTTGAAGAGGAACGCCTCCAAAAAGACCATCACCAGGAGTCCATTCGCAGATGGAGCCGCAAAAATGAGGGACTTGGTGTTTTCCGCTGATATATCCATTGGAGTAAGAGATGTGGCGGAATCCAAGCACCAGGACCGGTGCTTGGATTGGAAAAACCGAGTGACCGGTGGTCACGGTGGCCACAGTGATCCGGTCATCCATCGGGTGAAGCTTTGGTTCGGGTCCAAACCCCGAAAGGACCAGCTTGGCTCCAGCTTGCTCTGCGGGGAGTCCAATGATGGTTAAGCTGTAAAGATATGGCAAGTGAACCAAAGTTTTTTGGGATTGAAGCTTTTGGATGTGATCCACATTCTGGCTCAATCATCTGGGAAGGACGACCTGCCAACTGTCTCGGAACAACTTACAGTAGGCTGCCTCGGCAAAGAATCTAAAGCCGTCCTTTCCTTTCACCGACCTAGATAAGGTATGGCATACAAAACCAGTCTCTTGAACAACCCAGGCACGGTCAATGCCATCGCCCCAGCAAACAGTGGTGTTCTGGCTCATGGCGCAGGAGTGTTGGTATCCACAAGCCACGTCAATCGCATCCTCGCCAGCGAATCACAGAGTTTGGGCGGATCGGCTGATCGATGCAAGTGGAGCACGTTCGAATCTTTCATACCATCAAGAAAAATCGCTGTAAATGTAGTCACTCAAAGAAGTTGTAACATTTCAATCTGAACACGGCCTGGGTTCGGTTCATGTCGAGGCTGAAGGCAGTCCGACCAAAGCATGTTTTAAAAAGGCTAGATGTCATCCTGACCAAGCTCTTGAGAAAAATAGGCCCTTTGCTGGCTCCATCAAAGCTAAGAATCAACTGCCAGCTGCCCAAAACCAAGGAACCTTCAAACCTTCACTCTGTGCAGGAAGTTCTGGTACCTGTTGCATCCTGTCATCCTGTTGCAAAAAGAAACAACATGTCTCTTGTTGATGGGGCACGTCGGGAAACTCTCTACTCCCTCGATTGAGTCGATCCACTGACCAACCCACGTGCCACGGGCAAGCCGACCGCGCGGCTCGTGGCGCGTCCTCGATCCCCTCGATCTCCACGGGAAAAGGGCTACTCGATCTCTGTGTGCCATTGAAGGATCCCAATTGCCCGCGCTCGCCCCAGCCCCAACCTCGATGTCCGGTCGCAACACCACCCTTCAAAACACACAACGCTTCTAACATGCTCGGGAACCCCTAGCAATCTCAGGAATCCTTAGGGAGCTCGAATTTCCTGGTACCGAGAATCGACTTCAGTCGAGTCCAGTGACTAGAAGTCGACCAAATTAAGCACAAGTGATGCCACAGTACAAAACCAAAACACTCCATCTATGGAGTATTGACCTACCTTGACCCCTGAAACCACCTCAATGCATGACAATATGCCACTGTCATGGAGTGGGAAATCTATGCATTCCCAACATTCCTTCCAGTGACCCAAGCAGCCGGAGAAAACTCTCGGCAAATCCAAGTGGTCGATCATGTTGGAAGGTTCGCCAACAACTATGTTCAGCCGGTAGTCCATGGTAAGCCCTGAACATTTTCACATGCTCTTTTCTGGAGGCAAGCCCAGAACAAAAGAAATGACATGCATGCTCTGAAGAAGGTGATGTTCTTTCGATCCCAACACGTCCCAGTGGGCACTCACAGTGATCACCTTTGGAGTAGACCCCTCTCGAGGAGAGAACCATGTGGGTAGATGTTCACCGTAGAGCACCGGGAGTCGTGAACCAGTGTCTTCTCCTTCAGTCTTTTCATGTCTTTTCCATGAACCTGCCAGTTCCATGGTCACCCAGAAATTATGTGTGTACACCCAACTTCTGATCAATCTGGACGACCCGTCCAAAAAAATGTTACCTCATTGTTTTCTGTAAAACTCCACAACATCAGCAGAGCACTGAACCTACTTGCGATGGCCTCCAACCTAGTTGCGATGGCCTCCAACCTAGTAGCAAAAAATCTGGAGAACAAAACAAACAAAACAATCTCATATCCGGTCATATCCCAAGCCGCACTTCACGGAGCCACCAGTTTCCACGGCGCAGCTATGTAAGCCACCCGAACAAATCGCGATGGCGCTGTCCTCGCGTCACTGAGGTCACATGGACTCCCAGTCTGCCCCAGTCGTTCCAGGTATGGTGATCCTATATTTGATACAAACAGTTGTTTAAACATGTTTAAACTCATGAAGACATGACACACAAAAAAATACGAAGCTTCAAAGACCATGGTTTTTGGCAGGATGGTGAGAGTCCTCCCCATGTTGCATGTTTAACTACGATGGCGAGAGACCAGCTTTTGGGTCGAACACATCCAGAAAGCGAGTTCGGTGGAGCTCAGTGTTTTCTGGCCCGCTCCTGGCACCATCTTGCACCGTTGGAACGCCCAACCACCATGAATTTGTGACCCAGCAAGAGACATGAGCGCTAAAGACTTACTGCATACACAAAAATGGGGCGTCCTTATTACCTTATCATCATGTTTCAGATCGGTCTCTCCTCCCAACAACAAAGTGAGCCCATCATGAATACAGAAAGATCCTGTTTTGAACACATTGTCTATAGAGGGTATCCTCTGTTGGCACACAGACACGGGTCTAAATTGTTGGCACCCAGGTCGTTCTGCAGGATACATTGATATGGCTTAACTAATACCATCTGTTTGTGATTGGCTATATCTATATAGAGGACCACACTCTTCTAGCACTCTTCTGAGCTCGGGCCATTTCATGCATTGGTTCTTCGCTTCAACCACATCCTTAAAAGGTATCATGTATAGGGACATAGTATCAACCCGCATCGCTCCCTATACAGTCACCTATCCTATATAGGATTTCTCGTTTGGCTCAACCCAAGCCCTTTGTTCCACCCCCCCTCTTCTGCACCAGCACCGGCTACACCGCGCTTGCCGGCAACGGAGACTTTGCGTTCGTCCGAGGTGCCAAGTGCTGGACCCGGAGCGGGTAGAGCGAATCCCGTGTCCGCCCATTGCCCAGCTGCCCAAACTCGCCCCAGCCCCAGCAGCGCACGGCGCCGCCCGCCTCACCAGATTGGGCCAAACACCCACAGCTGGTGAGCCGAAGGCATGCGGCAGGAGAATTCTGTTACTTTTGGGGCAGTCTGTCATTTGGAACAGTGTCTTTAGGTTAAACAATACAGCTACAATAGTTGTAGAGAAGTTGGTTGTTGGATGATCATCCTTTTAGGGTCCTTTTCTCTATATATAGCCTCAGCATATGCATCTGTCTCCCATAAATCTACCTTGTTCGTCTTTGCATCACGTCCTCCAGCCATTTGCATCTCATCATCCCGTGTCATGCCCCTCCCCCCGCCTCCAGCGCGCAGGTATGCGATCCCCCCGCGCGCACGTCCAGCGCGACGCCCAGCTGCGCCACAGGGCGCGCGTCGTGGCGGCGGGAGCGGCCGCCGAAGCCTAACTGGCCATCCTGCCGTCGTGGCGTCGGTGGACGGAAGGCATCAGCGTGGAAGTCAAGGACTTTTGGGATGTTTGTTGATGCTTATTTTGGGATCATTTTTGTTGGATGTTTTTATGAAGCCTAAGCCCAGTGAAGGTCAGTCAAACTGAGTCCACTCAGCATTTTGGGCCTGTTGAGGTTTGGAGTTACGGATAGTTGATCCACGCAGCCAAGCTTCACATGCACACAAGATGTTCACACAGGCAAGACATGGTCTTTGTACCCAAGAATCCGCTTCAATCACCACCAAAACACCTTCCAAAGTCCCCGAGGTGTGGACCCCTTTCGAGATTTCACACCCAAAAGCGCTGTCCTCCCAGCTTCAACCCGACCAAAACCGGCCCCACTGGAGAGTCCGTCCTCACCCTTGCCCCAGCACTTGGCGCGTCCAGACACTTCCACGGCACACGAGTGGAGGCCACCAGCAGTGACCACCAGGGAGGGGCCCAGACCTCGTAACGTGGGCGGAGTCGGTTCCCCGGTCGGCGTTGGGGATGTGGAGAACGTCGCCCGAAGGTTCCGTGAAGCGCCACCGAGGCGGGGATGCTTTTGCTTGGTGCCCAATTGATGAAGTGATCCGCCACCCACCCTGTGAGACCTTTTGAAGTCCCTGGCAGTTTTGTAGCTTTTGTTATTGTTGGTCACTGACGCAGACTGACGCCTTTGAACAACCACAGGCAGTGGATCTCACTTGCCAGCTTCAGCATGGCAAGTAACACATTCACACAGTGAACCAATCTACGATGCTCTACGTGGAGTTGGCGATCAATGGTCTCAGACACAAACACGGACACGCAGACAGTTCTGAGTTCTGAGATTCTTCTTTGGTCTGAGAGACCCTGAAGGGATCTAAGCCTAAGGGATGTCTACTCATCGCCCCTTGCAAGTCAAGCGATGTCCAAGAACCACAAGCTCTGTGGGTCTTGATGTATTGCAAGCTGCGTTGCAGTGAGCTCTTTGCAAGGAACAGAGGAAAAGACAAAAAAGAGCTCGATATAAACTGCAAATTAAGCACAGACTGTGACATGCGCACACAAAGAACTTGCTCTTTCTACTGGAACCCGCATTTACGTTGTGAATCTGCGGTGCTTGGATCATCCAGGCCGCCTTGCACCCGCACGGGCGTGTGGCTGGAGCGGGCTTGGTTGTCACCCAGCTGGCCGAAGTCGCCTCTCCCAACTACAGGACGAGAGCCGGTTGCAAACTCAATGTCAATGGATTCAAGATGATCTACAGAATCTACAGTCTACAGATCATGTAGAAGCTTGATGTTCACCGAGGGAATCCGATCA
This sequence comes from Durusdinium trenchii, assembly GCA_963970005.1. Taxonomy (NCBI): domain Eukaryota; class Dinophyceae; order Suessiales; family Symbiodiniaceae; genus Durusdinium; species Durusdinium trenchii. The sequence continues at coordinate 146,487 of CAXAMN010022262.1, read as the reverse complement.
TCTTGAAAAGACCGGTTCTTGAGCAAGATACAGCAGGACTCCACATGGTGGACACTCGAACTCCACACACCTATCAAACTCCATGGCAGAAAAGGTTGGTCCCTCTTTTCATCCATGTCCAACCTCAGGTCTGTGGATGTCCAAAAACAAATCATTCATGAACCAACAAAACGAAGCAGGTCAGTTCAGCAAACAATCCACGTTTCCCGCCGATTTCAAGCAACAAAACAATCAAAACACCAAGCTGTCCAGTGAGAAACGCAAAACGGCTGACACATCAGTGCTGACTAAACAGAACTTGGACTATGTGGCCCTCTTTGTGTAACCCCAAACCAGTGCCTTGGACGGGCCTCGCACGCCGCACGCAGTGCGCGACTCGTGCCGTCGTGCCTGCTCCCCAGCACACCACCTCTTTGCTCGCCTGGATCCTCGGCGTGATACCGGTGATAGCGGTGACCACAATGGTAACATCGGTGATTGAAACCTATTGAAACCTTGAATCAATGACTGCATGTCACCTTTTTTGGGTGAACAAATACATATACACCCTAGGTCGATTCTTGATTGATGGATTTGGATGAGGATGCTTCGGGACTGACAGAGGCCCGGCGACGAAATAAAGATTGTTATCATGTTTGGAGGCATGGTGTTAATATATCTCCGGATCGTCTTTTTGAACGCAGTTGCAACTCCGGGCCTGAATCAACTCAATCTGGTTCAAGTGGGTTTTAGACTCAATCTGTCAATCTGTCTCGATGAACTGGTATTGAGACTCCAAGGTATGTTGATTCTAGTGATTCTAGTCTATGGAAGCATTTGGGGGTCGCAGCTGTCACAGCCGGTCGCAGCTGGAGTCACAGCCAGTCGGGTGGGGATCACACGTCCACAAAACATGCCGATGCAAATGGCGCCTTGTCCGCGCATCAGACATCACAGACGATGTCTGAATCAGATGGGCCCCACAGAAAAATCATGGAAGAACTCGTCCGAATCATCCAAAGGATATGATGTGTGTGTGTGTTGTGTGTCTTTGCCTGCCAGAAAAAACCCGCCTGTTGAGCGAAGCTGGTCCTTCCGACCGGCTCCGCGGCTCCATGCCTTCCGAGTCTCAAAGCGCAGAGATGTTGCCCTCCGGTGCTGATGGTGCAAGCGCCTGGAAAGTCCTGAAGAGGCTGTGAGCTGGACCAGCTGGATGTGAAACCCTGAAGGGTTCGTTTGATCAAAGGGTCCTGGTCGTTGGTTTCCTGAGTTTTTGGGGCTTCGATGGTTGAACTTCCTCCGGGGCTTCGGCTCTGCTCTTCCTTCCGGTTCCTCCACCCTCCACCTAAGACTATTTGATGGACACCCTCAATCACCACGAAAGCTTCACCACCCGACGGGACATCTCCCTTTCTCGGCCGACGGGGACCCCCCTTTCTCCTCATCTCCCAAGTCTTGTGCAGAGACCAGTGTAAACACTGCGAGGATGCTCAGCATGAATGGCAAGCACTGTGAATTCTGCGTGAAATCAGTCCGCAACAAGTCTCGGTGGTTGAATTAGCATTCTGAACCCACCATATTCTGTAGTTTGAAGGCTATCCATTATTTAGCTGTGGACTTTCAAAAGACAATCGTATGATTTAAAAGACTTTTTCAGCTAGACCTTGTCATCTTTGGAGTATGCTAACCCCTGACTGCTAGCTTCATGTTGCATACAGGTTGCGTTTCCAAACGAAGCTTGTCACATCCTAGGAATGTACCGAATTCTCCGGCAAGTGCACAACATTATGAAAGAAGCTGCATACGCAACACAAGTGCGACAAGCTGCCGTTTCTTGATCCCAAAATGCGTGTGAAGGACCGAGCAAAGTGAAATGCCATGTGCCTGCCTCCCAAAAGGAGAAAACACTGTGGTGAGGTCCTGTTCTTTTGGAAATGAGTGAATTGTATGTAATTTGTTGGGGAGGGGAAGGAATTGTGTTCCTTTCATTTGTGGTTGTTGTGAGGAGGATGTTCTGTTCCTTTCAAAGGTCTGTCTAGCACGTGCTACAAGAGAAAGGAAAGGCAACAATCACAGAAAACAAATCACATCCCTGCTGCCAAATTAAGGATTCTGCTATCGTGCTTCAAAGGGAAACAACAACTTCAAACAACGATTTTGAATCAAAGCTGCAACAAGACTCAGATTGTGCTTAGACAAAACCATCACTTCATGCTAGGCTGGCAGGACCTGGCTGATGTGAACACTGGGTTCTGGCTCCATTGGTATGGAAGGGAACCCAATTTTTGTGATACCAATCGCGGTTGTTTCTTTTCTTGAGGTGTACTTCTGTCACCAAGACAAGCATACACTAATATCGTGCACATTCAGAGCATCAAAACTAGGGATTACTGCCCTTGTGTCACAGGAAGTACGACATACCACGAGCCCCATGATTCCTCCTCTCAAACAGATGGGAGCACCAAAAAAATAGACAAAAGAACCCTGGAACATCCATCTAGTGCCATGACCTCCATCTGACCCCCTAGTGCCATGTGTCCAACGGATCGGACGGAAGCGGCCATCGGGCCGGCGCCTGCTGGAATGCAAGCGTTCGGAGTCGATCGCCTCCATGCAGTAACGGCCCTGCAGGCGTTTTCTTGGGCAGACGTGGGCAGCCGCCATTGGTTTCTCCAACAGGGAATGCTAAAAATGCTGAAGTGAAGGGAATTGATAACGATTTGTAAGCACCTGACTATTGACAAGTACATTGTGTTTGTCTCGTGATGTCCGTTCTTCTACACGAAAGGACCACCCTGTTCGGCCTCCGCCCACGCTTCCCCACCCGCGGGTCCCACCTCAATCCGATCCTTAACCACCAGCGCCGTCTCCACGCAACTGGACGCGGGTCCACGGGTCTGGGAGATCAAGTGGGGTCTGTGCGTTTTCAGGCAACGTCGTGGGCTGCGAAGGTTTCAAGCTCCCGAGTTCCCAAGCTCCCAAGCTTCGCCCTCTGAGTCCGCAGGATTTGTTGCGTTTCGCAAACATGCGGACTCCGTCTGATGAGTCTGCTGATGAGTTTTCTGATATTCCAGGGACGTTTAGACACAGGGCTCAAGAGGGGCGTTTCGACCCAAAGGTGCCTTTTCAGCGGATGACGAAGCTTCGGTTGCGGATGTTTGTGTGGTTCACAGACCCAGACCAAGGTAAGCCGAACCAGCGGCCAACAAGAAAGCAACCACGAGGTTTCAGGTGTATATATATATATATACACTAACACCCCTCCATGTCACCTTGACTCAACAACTCTCTAAGCTCTCCATCAAGAGTCCACGGCTTTGCAAATCAGCTCCATGCCAACAGAGAATACGGAAACATAGCCCCAAGGCAATTCTTGTGGTGTTCTCTCTGCATCGCTGCATCAAATCGCATGTGTGATGGCTGTATCTCCCAGCTGCCATGAGCAAGAAAGAACTCCCCTCTCTTTTTTGAGCCGATGTCTTTCCGCCCGAATGCTGGGTGATCAAATCAGTAGAGACCCAACCGTGGCCGTGCGCCGACGCAGATCCGACGAACTGCGCCTCTCCGGTGCTGGGCACAAGGAGGCCAAGGATTTGAGCTTCTCCCAGGCGCGGGCAGCCTCGGAATGGTTGGCTTTGGCAAGGCGACGGTCCACTTCGAAGCATCCCTGGTGGGCGTGTTCGATGGGCTCAAGCAAATGCTAAAGCTTGGTACTGGGAAAAAGTCAAAATAGACTGGGAAAAGATTTAGCCAGGTCTGGTGGTTCTCCTCTGTGAAAGCCACCAAATGTTGCCAGCAAGTGATTCGCCTAAAGGCGTAAAGTAAAGGTGTTAACTTCCACCATTGTAGGCCTGTGCATGATCTGAACCTATGTTTGCCTAATGAAAGCCTTAGTACTGGATGACGAAGTGGTTGAAGGATGTACTAGTAGAAGCCATGTGTGATACAGTACTTGAGATTTGTGACATGTGACATGTGTGTTACGGTAAGGTCCAAGACAATCTGACTTTCAGATGCACCCAAAATTTGAACTTATATATAAGTCAATTGAGTCCAATAAGTACCCAGCCACTTCCAGAAAAAACAAAACAAAAAAAACAAAACACTGCCACTCTCCCCTCTACTGCCGGTTTCCAGGATCTGGGTCCAGCGTAGGTCCGCCGTTCATCGTTGACCCCCCAAACAACTGGACTGGGTGCACATGGACCAACCAATCCTTTTCAACGCACGTCAGTTTTTTCCGGGTCCTACCAGGTCCTACCATCTCCAAAAGCAATCCCAACCAAATGCCCTTTCAACCGATAGCAGACTTCGTCCCTGAATCCACCGATAGCAGTTGCGTGACACGGCGCTAGGCTTCAGCCAGGTGAACCGTTTCGTCGCGTGGACTTCGGTCACTCCGGATCCGATCCGATCCACGGAGCTCCGCGCGTCCGCGTCCGCGGGAGATCTGCGAACCGAAGAACCGTGAGATCTTCCAGGTTGAAGCCATGAGCCTGGCCAGCGCTGGCCAGAGTTTCCCCCGGAAGGGAGCGGAGGGAGGGAGGAGACGGACTGGAAACCGTCTGGGCGGCGCTGACAGAAGCTAGCAGCCTCCGCACCCAAGCGAAATCTGTGTCTTTGTGTGTTTTCTCTCCGAAACTAATAGGAGCACCCGTTGTCACATCGTTCATGTCATGCTTCTTCCAACAAACCCGCCCTTCAGCGATGTCCCAAGGAGTTTGAGGAAGCGCCAAATCCCAAAGCCGACGCGGACCCTGCGGACCGTCCACAGACCACGAAGGCTACCCGATTCTCCACACACCTGGACATAGCTGGACTCGACCGTTGGATTCCCAACGGCACCGAGAACATGCCTCCCCAGTCGTCCATCCCCTCATGGGTGGTTCTTTTTAGTCACCTCACAGGTGGTCCAAGTGTACTTTCCGATCGTCTATCCCTCCTGATGTGAGCCGTTTCTCCTTCCGGCCTTTGAAAAATCCCACCACCTTCTCAGAACGTCTTGTGGATTCTCATTCTGGTCTTGTTCCTAACGCTGAGGCCGGAAAAAGCGGCACCGGGCCTTGTCTGCCCCGCGGCGTCCCTTCTTCCGGCGTGGCGTCCCGCTGGTGCCGGAGCGCGCCTGAAGGCTTCGCAGAAAAGAAATCGAAACTACAAGTCCTCTGTGAAGGTGGTGTGGGATGATTGAAGCAGCTGGGTGATCAACTCAACTCCAGGATCAACACACATTCTTATGTGGATCCCTCGATGGGGCTGTACCAAACAAAAACACTGCCACTGTTCCAGATTTGCTGCTAAACTCAAATACACGATCTATTATGTAGGGGCCCTATCTCGCTTTAGACTACTTGAGTAGGAGGTCATGTCACCAGATCTCGTTCAAACTACTTTGGTAGAAGATCACAGTAATTATCGTGTTCGGACTACTTTAGTGTCATCAAACAAAAATAAACAAAGTATCTTCTTGAATCTGAGGGCCCTATCTCATTCACCAGCGAATACTGATGTTGGACAAACAAACAACAAACAAAAATTACACATGCCGCAATGCCCGCTTGAGTCAGAACCATGTCTATAAAAGGTGCTTGCTCAAATATCACGAAACATGTGTTGTGTGTGTGTGTTTCCTCCTTTGGCTTGCTGGGGGGCGCGAAGAGGGGTTCGGGGGTCCGCGCCCGTGCACCGGGGGGGCGTTTGTGTCAGAACACGCCTGCTTCTTGGAGGCGGGACTATCCATGAGCTCATCTTGGACCTCGCGGCGCTGCTTCCGGGCCACGGAGCGCCGCTTCCGGTTTGGGCGGACGACGAGGGCGACCAAGGGCTGGCCCAATACAAAAGAAGCGCTAGCGCGCTTGCGGTCTAAAGTGGTTTTCAAGACTGCTCGAGTGGCCGAAACCAGCGGCTGGTTGTGTCATACTTTGAGCCAACACAACGACTGGTTTTCCGCAAAACATCAATTACCTTGGAAAGGGCAGTTGAGGTACCTCCGTTCTGGAGCTTCTCTGGTTTCTTCTATTTTGTATATCTGGTTGTGGGTCTAACGAAAAACCAAGCATTTGGTTGTGGTCACACATGTCACGCAAAATCATGTTCGTTGCGGAAATCAAACAACTTAGCCACACCCAAGCAAACCAAGAAGACTCACGCGCCAGGATTCTTCATCACTGAACCCAGCACATTTGAACTAAACCAAGCCTTTGCGGATGGTTCATCACTGAACTCAAACGAAACATCCACCAAGAGCCGCTTCCTTTGAAAAGTGTGCGCTCCAAGAGCTGAAAAAACACCTTGGAGAAGAGTTCACCGCCGTTTTTGGCACTTTGCTCAAGCCGTTAAAACAAACAAAGACGTGATTTCGGGTGGAATCCAAAAGTTCTTCTTCGGCCAGTCACAGTCTGCTTTGGTGGCCAGTGGGCCTCGGGTCACAAGCTGAGCAACTGGACCGGCGCCTCGAGTGGCCACGGCCCTTGCTCGCTCGCGGGTCACGGCATGAGAGGCGAAGGCGGTGAGCGGGTCACGGCTGCGACGATTGTGCTGAGGTGTTTAGGACTTTGTTCATGCCTAGACCATCCATGGGCCTGGCTTATTTCACATTGGAGTGGTTTTAGGGGACCCTAAACAGAGGTTGAACAGCCTTTATACAACCATTCATAGATAATCAAAAGCCCGTGCTTTCCCGCATGAATTCCCACGAACTGAGAAACCCTTTGAGTTGGTGTACTCTTGTTTTGCTCTTGGCCGCTTCATCTGGTCCGGGTTCGTCTGCCCGTCTGCCGAAACCGTGTCGTTCCTCTCAGCCTCCGTGCCTCGATCCTTTGTTGGATGCTGGTGGGGCAAAAGCTGTTGCATCTTATTTGGAATGTGTCTTGTTAAAACACATATATGTGTCTTATTAGTTCATCTATAGGGAAGCTGCTGCTGATGATATACATCCAAAAGACGACAACTGCGGAGGATGCTTGGAAGCTTGATCACATTAAATGGCTTGTGCTGGTGGATTGGGAGCGTGGAAAGCGCCTGCTGAAAACTATGCCTGGAAAAATAACTTGAATTCCTGGCAAAGCATGAAGTATGCGTGGAGCCCAAACGGGCTAAGCCGTAGAGCGCCAGGTCCCTCTGTACCCGTCCAAGTCCCTATCACTGTAGTGATTTGGAAGTTGAGAAAAAAGGCTTCCACAGCTCACAAACTGTTGGACGGGGCTTTTGCTAAAAGGCATGTGTCCAAAAGAAACATTTGAAGCACAACACTCATCCAAAGTAATGCTTGCCTGAATAACACCGGAAACTTGTCAAGTTCGTGCAGAACCTTCTGGAGAATTCTGCCCTTTTCCGGCGAATCCTTCGCAGAGCTTCACCCGAAAAAGTCACCCAACAGGGACGCAGGAACGCTGGGCATTTTGGACATGAATCAACACCTAGATTAACCCCAGTAGTTTAGAGAACAGCATGTCAAGCACGTTCTAGTATGGGGTGCCGGTTGTTCCCATGGTCACTTTCACTGCTTGTTATATTACATGGTGTCTTTTGCCCATGAATGCCAACGGAGAGAAAATCTGTGAACAGCTAAAAATAGTCAAAACTCCACAGTAAGTAAAGTCATGGGGAAGCAAAGGGAAGCAATGTAGAAAAAGAACAGAGGACCCGTGCGTGGAAGTATTGGAAGTAACTTGGACCTGTCGAATCACTGCTAATCAAACGTGTCAAATCGAACACCACACGGGACACGGGTCCTACCGACTCCTACGCGCGGTCCACGTGTGAGTCTCAGACCCTGTCGTTCCCGCTGTTGGCTGGTGTCTCTCAGCGCGGGGTCTCGCGGGGCGTCGTGCGGGGTGGTTTTTCGTGCCTCTCTGGAGCGCGGAGTTGAGGAAGAACTCCCTGGCGATCGAGCCGAAGATGCCAGTCTCAGCAGGCAGAACTCCCGTTGTTGCCCTGGACCCTGGGGTGTGTTCATGTCCTTTCATAAATCAAAACAAGCGCTGCGGTTCTGGGAGCTGCAACAGAACGAAGCCGACCAAAGGAACGACCAAGACAGCCAGCCAGAGACCCAAAGGAGCATCAAACCAACAGGTTGTGGTGATGGCTCCAAATGGAGGATGTCTTCAAGCTTTCGGCAAGGCTTCTTACTTCCACTCCAGCCCTTTAAACACAAGATGTACCAAACAACAGACACAACAACTCACAACAACCCAGCCTCACCCACCCTGGTGGACCCTGCATTGCACTCCTGCGCTTTCACTGGACGTTCAATCATTCCTGCGCTCCCACCACGCGCGAATCCCGCTGTCCTATCCGCGAGGCTCGGCGGTCTGGAGGCCCGTGGTCCCAAGCAAAGCGCCTGCAACGGCGACGGCCCGGCGGCCGAAAACGGCGCCGCCTCGACCCCGCCCCGCATCGGTCGTTGGACGGAGTCGGAGGGCCGAAAAACCGCCGAAACACCAGACATGCAGCTCCGAAACACCAGGCAAGATCTGAATACAGTAGTTAGTTACAATGTTGCCTTGGGGGCTACCAGGATGTGGGGGGTTTGGTCGGAGAGTGGGGCTACAGGTTCAACAACCCAACCACTTTGCGGCCTACGAGCCTCAAAACAGCTAAAGCGGCTTAAACTGCAACAAGCATTTGTGGATGACTCTCCCTCTGTCAGTCTAGGGTTATATAGTTTCTTCAATAATAGGGAATTGGTGGATCAGCAAATGAAAAGCTAACGGGGGTGGCACAGAAAACTCGCGTAAGATCTCTTGGTCTGGATTGCCGCCTCAAACGAACAAACTTCGGGACAGGTCTATGGACTGAAACGACACAAGTGCTCCCAACTTGACAGACTTGACGTAAGCATCCTCAGGCTTGACCAAACATTCTGCGGCTGTTCCAATGTCTAGCCGCTAGCCACTCTCTGGACCTCTAACCCTACAAAGGCAGCCGCTGAATGTGGAGAGTTCAAACTTTGAGCAGCGGCACCCCAAATGGAGATTCTGAAGGATTGCACTTGAGCACAATCTACAATATGTATGGGAGGAATACACCAAAGAACTGGCAGGCACTTTCGACATCCCTGGAACGCCTATACACAATAGTGTCATTCACCACGCAGCAGCTGCATGTAGTCATAAACAAAAAGCAATATATAGTTTCTGTTCAACTTGCTCGACCATCCTCAAATGTGTATCTCTGTGTGTGTGTGTGTCATCATACCTGGATCGCCTAGAATCGTAAATTGCATCAACAAAGCAAAGGGTTGCTTTGAAAAGTCCTGGCCCTCAGTTCTTGGCAAGGGAAGGCAACCACTGTTCACAACTTTCTCCTACGTCGACGTCCAGGAGTGACTCAACGGCAAAAATACGACTAAGGATTCACTCATCCAGTCATTCTTACTCTCTGAATCAACCCTGGCAGGACCGCCTAGGCTCCGGCGAGGTAGCGCTGGTACTCGTGCGCTCTCGGACCTGGAGGGAGCTCTGGAACCGAGAGGTAAAGAGAGCTCCTTCCGGGACCTAGCAATTCATGGCTGGAAAAACAAATCCCCAGCGATTCATTCCGAGGCATTTGGGGTGGATTCATCAATTTGTGGTCATAGCACAGGGCTCAGAGTACATACCTCCGGTTCAGTTTAGTGTGAGGCTCGGGTGATTGGCCATGTACCAGTTTACTGCACTTAGGGTTAGAGGGGACAACTGACCCCGCTAAGTTAGGGACAAAGAAATTTGGGCAACGAACAAATATGACGAGTTCTCGCACATCATTTACAGTACATTCCTTGTGCGTCAAGCCACGTAAGCACACGGGCGGCCAAGCTCACGAAGGGCCAAGCCGTATGTTGGGCGCTTCGCCCAGTTGCCTTTGACCAGTTCCCAAGTGGTCTGTATTTGGCGTCCTGACCAGGCCCTATATTTGGCGTCCTTGGCAACTGGATAAATTGGGCTTCTTGCCCTGGGCAGTCACATCAGTCAACCTTCACGATTGCTCGATTGTGTGTCACACTTTGGGCTCCATTTTGTTGATAAAAAAGAAACGTCATACCGATACCATCGATTTTGCCTTGTTTAAACGACGGTTGCCTTCCTTCCGTGCTTAAGCACTTTCGCTGGGAGAAGATGTTCATTGATACAGGTTTATAGCCTGAAAATGGAGGATTGAGCTTGGCAATGCTGCATGATATGGATGTGTAGAGGAGACCTCCAAAGAGTCCACAATGGTAAAACGAACGAATCAAATCTTTCAGCCTACAACGAAAACCAAACGATTGGAAGGGGGGTTCTCCTTCTTCCATAGTACACACCCGCAACCAAATGTCCTTCTGAAGCACCTTACATCGGCGTTTCCCAGAACCCGGCGACCGCTCCAGTCGCCTCCAGCGTCTCCAGCATCTCAGCCGCGCTGCCTGCAGGGCGCAGCCGTCGCAGCCGTCGCCGGGAAGATCTCAGATCTCGCTAAAGAGGAAGGTGTAGAAAGTTCGAGCAGTCTGGGTGGTTGATCGAACTTTCCAGTGGGCCAATTGACTTGCCAAGTTGATAAAGTAGAATAGTGAAGGGCCGATTGATGAATACCTCTATGGTATGGTGTCAGGTCTGCTCTTGGTTTTGCCTGTCTCATCGATGGCATTGACGCTCTCAGCTGGCCTTTCTTCTCAGGCAGAAATGGAGCGGTCACCACTGGCCTGCTTTGAGGGCAAGGCGCATCAAACCCTATCCATGTGGTCTGGGACCAATATACAGGTGTGAATTAAAATACCCATACTCAGATCCAGGGAGTCTTGCATGTAGAACTAGGCTTCTGGTCACTGGTTTCTGTCGGTACCTGGCCCAATCAGCTCTGAGCCCCAAGCTCTTGCTGAAATCTTCCACCCAAGTACCACCAATTCTGTTTGCTTCCATCTACGAGTAAACCGAACACTGCTCTCTGCTAAAGGGCATCCTACAAAATGAGGCATTCAGTTGCGGGCACATTGAAACTCAGGGTTGGCTAAGATGATGCCAGGGTGGCTAGGTGCTAGTTTATGGTGGGATAACTCCCTCCTGGACAACTGAACGATGTCCTCCGGATGAGAATTTTCTGAGTCTGTCCTCCTAAGCACAGTTTTCGCCTGCCAACTGATCCTGAACCTCCCATGACCTGGGTCCCTCCACGCCTAATGCACACATCCCGGAAGGGGTTCTCCAGGAAGAGGCTCATGCGTCTTTCACAGCGCCAAGACAAGGATCACAAGATGACGCTGGCAAGCGGCTGTTTCTGCTGTCCAAAGGGTGACTCTAACCCTTTCAAGGCTTGGTGGTGAGTTTTGGCTTGAGGCTTGATTATCTGCGTTTGGCACGATGAGATTCAGTGACGGCATGATGCAGGATCTGGGCTCAAATAAAATCAAATACAGGTAGCAACCTATTGTGGTATGTTTGGTCCGGGTTCAAGGTTCAAGGCCTAAGAACAGTTTCAACACTGTGAAAGCAAAAAGGTGGCCGCTATCCTCCAAGTCTGTGGGGAGAAGTTAGTCACCAGTCAATTTGCCTGGCAAATCTTGCTCTAAGGGCCATCTACTTGAGCCTTCAAAGCAAAAACAGAGCAGAACTGAACAAAAATATCAATATATAATGTATACCTGGATCTTTTGCTGGGTTCCCATGCAGTGTGGAGTAGCCATCGGACAGCTCCTAAGTGATCGCAGCTTGCAGCGGCGGTTGAGAGGTTTTTTTCCCAAGCGATGAACAAATTTGATTGGTGGTCAAGAAGGGAGCACTGTGCATCCCTGGTGTTCCAACTACTTCCGTTTCGAAGGTCGTTGGGGTGGGTGCTGGGGGGTCTAACTAACTACCTTCTGAGGATGTGGTAGCCTAGGGCATAGACCATGTAAGGTATTTGGGATAGTCAAGGGACAGTTCAATCAAGTCGAGTCCCACATTGACCAAATGAAAAATGTCTAAAGACTCTCCATGCTTCGCCTCACGTCCACGAACTTTGGTGGAACATGCCCCAAGGAAATATGACCCAAACGGACCGCTGTTTTGCACCCCACCAACGCGACTTCGTTGGTGTTGACAGCCAGAACTTTGAGTGCTTGATGCATCCCCAAAACTATAAGGGGCTATACAGTTATACATATAATATGGTTCCCGGCCTCAATATGTCAATGCGATTCAAGTGTTCCCTAGTTGGTTCCAGGAAATTGTTTGCACATGGGGATTTGCAGGCATCCGGAGTGAAAACGCAAAAACCCACGAAAACCTAAAAACAGTGAAAACAAACCACAAAAACCGCGAAAACCAAGAAAAAGAAAAGGGAGGCGCCGTAGTAGAGGTAAAGGTCACCCCCCTCCAAGAACAAATTTATCGGAAATATCCTCCATACTAGAAGCCTGACATATTTATTCTGCCAAAGGCCATTCAAGAAAGCTCTATATAGTTCTGGTGCGAGCCACAAAAAATTGTCCACAAGGCTGCTGGCAAGGGCGTTCTTTTCCTCTCCTCTCCTTTTCTTTCTTTTCCTTAACTTTTCCTTTTCGCTCTCCTTCCTTTCCCTCTCCCTTCCCCTTCTCTTTTCTTTCTCTTCCATGCCCTTCCCTCGCTTCTCCTTCTCCTTCTCCTTCTCCTTTTCCTTCTCCTTCTCCTTCTCCTTCTCCTTCTCCTTCTCCTTCTCCTTC
>CAXAMN010022262.1:6170-113877 GCA_963970005.1 Durusdinium trenchii | reverse complement strand
TCTCATCTCTTTCTCATCTCTTTCTCATCTCTTTCTCATCTCTTTCTCATCTCTCTCTCCTCTCTCTCTCCTCTCTCTCTCCTCTCTCTCTCTCTCTCTCTCTTCTCTGTCTCTCGTCTTTCCGTCTCTCTTCTCTCTCTTCTCTCGCAGGAGGATCCGGGCAAAGAGCCACATATAAAGGACTCTTCACCCCTGCCTCCAAAAAGAGCGTCGTGTTTTTTCCTACCTCGCTGCCCTCCACTTTCCCATTCTGGAGCGCTAGCTTTCGCCCCCCCCCCCTTGGCCTCAAATAGCATAAAATCGAGACCCTGCGGGCCAATGACAACAGGAGCGAAAGATGCCACATGCACAAGGACTACGTTGTAGAGAGAGGAAGCCAGCACTAAGGTGCTAGCTCCCTCTCACAGCAAATTTGTGTGCCACTCGTAGGGAGGTCTCTCAGCGCCGGGGAGCAAGCAGGCGGCTGCGCGGCCGGAGAACAGGTTACGCAAGTAGAGGTCTATTTGCCTTGAACCCATATGTATTCACGGTGATCACCTATTCCATATAATCGAATATCCTCGATCGTTCATATTCCCGGACATTATATTCATATATTTAGGTTCATTTCTATTTCTAGAGACCTTATGATTTGGTGGTTGTATATTAGCATATTTGGAATGCTAGTCGGGGTACTCAAAATCTTTACATTCGGGGAATATAATTGTGGAAATAGATCCAAGACCAGGTGAATTTAATTGTTCCCCTCTAAAAAATCATTCTTGGAATTGACATTGAGGACGATAAATAAATGTAGTAAGATTTAACAAATATAATTGATTTATTAATTAATAATTAAAAATTTAGAATTTTTGCTATGCAATGCCAATTTATTTGGCAAGCCATATTCATTTATGGCAAATATATTTCCAGAATAAATTTCATTTTTAAATGTCAATCTCAATTATGCCGCAATGAATGATTCCTTTGAATAATTTCTTTGAATAAATTCTATATTATTAAGGTCCCCATTATAAATCATTTGGATTATATATTTGCCTGTGGCGCCCCACACCACATTGCACGAATTATCCTGATCCTATCAATTATATTCAATTTCGAATGGAATGATTCTGATTGATGCTCATTGCCCGTATTTGGAGCGAACCAACGACTCTACGGCCATATATATTTTCCTGGCATACTCCATTCATAGACTCATAGATTTTGTCAAATTCGTTTTCCTCGGCAGACTACGCAAATCATTGTTCCCTGGCCGTACTGCTGGGAGCAAAGACGCTACTAGGGGCTCCTGGCCATGCTACTAGGAACAAGGACGCTATTAGGGGCTCCTGGCATCGCTACTAGGAGCAAGGACGCTACTAGGGGCTCCTGGCCATTCTCCTTGGAACAAGGACGCTACTAGGGGCTCCTGGCATCGCTACTATGAACAAGGACGCTAGGGGCTCCTGGCCATACTACTAGGAGCAAAAACGTTACTAGGGGCTCCTGGCCATACTACTAGGAGCAAAAACGCTAGCAGGGGCTCCTGGCCATACTACTGGGAACAAGAACGCTATCAGGGGTTCCTGGCCATATGCTACTGGGAACAAGGACGCTAGGGGCTCCTGGCCCTACTACTAGGAACAAAAACGCTACTAGGGGCTCCTGGCCATACTACTAGGAGCAAGGACGCTTCTAGGGGCTCCTGGCCATACTACTAGGAACAAGGACGCTACTTGGGGCTCCTGACCAGATTACTAGGAACAAGGACGCTACTAGGGGCTCCTGGCCATATACTAATAGGAACAAGGACGTTACTAGGGGCTCCTGGCCGTATTACTAGGAGCAAGGACGCTCCTAGGGGCTCCTGGGCATATTACTAGGAACGAGGACGCTACTTGGGGCTGCTGGCCATACTACTAGGAGCAAGGACGCTACTAGGACTCATCATCGAGGTCAATCTCCTTGATGGCTCCTGGCATATCATCGGGGGTATTAGGAGGCTCATGTTCTGGCATCCCCGGGCCGGTGGCTGCTGCGGCTTCAGCTTGAGAGGTGGATAAGCTGGTAAGTCCTGGCAGAGATTGTGCAGGTTCACGCATTTATTTTTATGGGGTAATATTTTATGGAATGCTTCTCAGTAGGCCAGCACTGGCGCTGATATTCTGCGGTTTATTCGCTTTGGCTTTCATTGCCTTGGCAAGCTAGACGAGAAGCCATGGCCATCAACCTGACGATCCTGCCGGTCATTTTCAGGAGCTGGCAATGCATTAGCCGATATGCTGCATTGCATAGATAGATCAATCGAATTAGCCATCAGAATATGAAAAACATATTTGAATAATACCTGGCTGACAATATTGAATATGGCCTGCAAAACAATGCATTCGATTGACCTCAGGAGAATTCGTAAGCTCAAATTAAAACAACCATTCCGTAGGATCCAGATATATGGTGATTAGGATTATCCCTTGTCCCCCAATTTGGACCTCAATCAAATTGAAAATTTTGATGGGGAATTATTCCAGGAGCCAGAATTTCATGCTCCTGACCGCCTGGCGCTCGAGCATCCATTCAACCTTGATGATTTGATTCGTATCCTGAGTGCATTGCCAGCCAGGAAGGCATTGGCCCCTGATGGCCTGCCAACCATTTTTTGGAAAATTATCACTTTGGACATTGCATCTATAATCTTTCATACGATTCAAGGTCATTATATATAAATTAATGGATTTCCTCCTTGTACTGGTCAATTGGATGGCTCCACCTCCTGGCCAAATCTGGCAACATATGCAATCGACCTTAGGCACTGCAATATCCTTATTATGCATATTGTATTTTCAATTTTGCATAATTTGCAATTCTATGCGTATTTGCCAGCACGTAACACAGTTGACTATTTGTTGATGGTATCAGAATATTACCATCCATCATATTAATTTCGATAGAGATAATCTTCAACATGGATTACAGATTTCCCTGGATATGGAAAAAATCTTCGATTCCATCAATTATGAGATTATGGTTCGTATTCTGGATAAAATATCATTCCTACCGACTATTTTATAGGACATGGGAAATTATTATCATTTATCGATATATCACGGCTGCGCAACACTGCGATTGATCTTGAAATATTGATTCCCATCTCCTTATTCATTATTCCATTGCATTTTAGATATCGAATTTTTTAATAATACATAATTCCCACATTGATTATATGGGGAATTTTTGAGATGGGGATTATTTTTCAATATTTTCGCCAATTGCTCAATACTATTAATATCTATTACAGATGAATATCTAGATCTCCTGTCCTTCTTAAATACGAATCCACGAATGCTTTCTTTATCCGATAATATTTGGATCCTCTAAAGATATAATTGCAGAAATATAATTTTGGTTTTGAAACGATTTTATGCCACCGTCGCACTCCCTGCGGGACTCTGCCGCGACCAATCAGAACCAAGATATATGTGCCCTAACCCCGGACTATCCTAATTCCGATATTTCCATCCCTTTAGATGCGCATCTACCACCGGCTCAGGATAACACATTAAGAATATATCCAGAATATCATCGATCCTTCCGCCAGGTGGATATATTCAAAAGGCTTTTAAGACAGATACATGGTTTCGAATAAATATTTTCCAACCCCTCCGGGATTTTCATGACGAAGCCAATATATATCGGAATTATATATATTTTTTTGCAAATATATATATATATATCCTTAAAGATCATATCAAAAAAATCATATATATATATATGAATTTTTTAGATATTGCTTAGGATTCCATGATTCCTATCTCGTCCAGGATTGAATTCAGAATATATTTGAACCATCTAGGATTTGATCCTTGTCCAAGATCTTTGTGCCGATTTTTCTAATGGATACATCTTCTATAACTATAGCTAATATTATAGATTATGAATTGTTATTACATTGATTGCCATCCCGACCTGCTGGACTATAGAAAACCTTGCACGGAGAGGGTCCATTGGGTGACCAGTTTTGAATCGAATATTAGAATATATCCATTTTATTAAATCATAATTCAGAAAATCAAATAGTTATATAATTATCAATATTTTTCATTTAATCATCCTTGCTAGATACATCATGCAGCCGCACGCACCATTACCTTATAATATCAATATTAAACGGTCATGGTCCCCGCCCGCATTCCCAGAATTCATTATAATTGACGTGATTTGAAAATTGAAACCATGTCCCAACCTAGCCGTCCCAACCCAACAGAAATCCGGCCTAAGACTAAACCTACACCCACGTCGGCACTTCATCGATGCATTTTTTAAAAAATACACGATCATATATATATATATATATATCAATCAAAACCACGATCAAATCGATCCATCATTCGCCAAACAAATAATGTAGATAATCGCCATTCCCATATATATATATATATTTTAAAAATATTTCAATTTTATGCTTAAATTAGATTTATTAACATTTTAGCTAAATCATTAAATATATCAACTACATTTATTAATATTCTATTGTAGAATCCTTATAATTTCCTTTGATTTATCGATTAAATCTCTTTTAAGTAAAAATAATCTAATTTCGATATATTACGCCCCAAACTATACCTCGATACCAATCATTTTTTAAATTTCATCTTCTAGCAGCCGTGCCTGGCTGCCCGTGTTAGGCTGCGGAGGAGTGGATCTTCCGGACACATCAGGTGTGTCATGACCCTCTCACGTCGAACGAAAAGGCTTGCAAGCATCTGGCCAAAAATGCAGTCAAGTGAAGCATTCTCCAATCAGCTCATCAAGGCCCTTAACAGGTGTACTCAAGGGCCGAAACCAGGCTGTGGTCAGGAGCCTGGTGGGAATCAACCAAATCAGGTATATGCGCTTGGCCAAGTCAGGGTCAAAATCAAGTGGCAGCATGGATCGATGGTCATCTCCTTCCAAGACCGTGCCACTGTGCCACAAGATATACTGATTGTGGCCATGCGAGGGATCGTCTCCTTTGTGGGTGACACCGGCTGTGATGGTGAACTCGTGCCATTCCACCTGCAGACCTCGGCGATCACGGAACACAGGCACTTTCAAAGGGAGTGTACGATCCCAAGCTACCGAACAGGGGTTCTTGACACCCGGTGTGGTGTAGCGCGAAATTTGGAAGCAAACCCAAGGAGAATCATAATCGAGGGCATGGACAAATGGCTGTTGTGTGTGCCAATCGGAGATGAGCTGTTGAAGCATGACAAAATCAGTGGCATCAGATGCTAAAGGAATTGGTGCAAACATATTGGCTGCATCTTCTACGGAATGTTCAAGTCGAGTGCTCCAGCCTGCCTGCATGTAGCGGGGCAGAGTCTTTTCCAGCATCTTCTGTCGGTACCAGCCGGCGAATTCACCGGCATCATGTTGTTCATCTTTCGAATGGCCATCAAACCACTCGGTGAGGAGAGTTCCCAAAAAGCTAGCATCACATGGGTTGGTGAGTCGCCCAACTTGACCCAGAAGCAAATCGAGCAGCTTGGCTTCCCATGGACCCCAAATTGCCGTATTGAAAGTTTGACTCATAGTGCAGCTCCATGTCTGGGCCAGGATGACGCTATGGAGATAGCATTGTGTCCCGGGATTGGCCCAGGTGGCTGTCATGACCGACTTGGTCACTTCCGCAATCGTTGGGAGATGGCGTTGGCCAGCGGTGAGCGTTGCAGATTGGCCAATCTGATCCGTAGGAGGGCCAACTGGGTGATCCCGTTGCCGGACAGCTTCAGGAGCAATTGATGAAGTTCTGATGCTTCGGGCGACCGAAGACTCAAGTCCAACCTCCAGGGGATGGCCACGGCCGCATCCTGAGGGAGGTTCTCCTGGTTCACAGGGCGTGATGCCGAGAACTTGTGGACCACCGACGGCTGTTGTCCAAGGTGAGCAATCCTTTCCATCAGGGTACGAAGCTCTTCTGAAGTCAACGGAGGCGTCTTGTTGGGCTTGAGTTGCTGAGTCTGCATGTCCCACGTGAGGTATGCCCATTTGTTGTCCTCCGTAAGGATGCCTTTGGAACGAAGGTTCGACACCAAGGCGTCTTCTTTTGCCTCCAATTGCAATTGTGTGGCCCGGTGGGCAAGCTCCTGGAAACAGTGGAGGAACAGGGTGATCCTTAGCGGGGTAGACACGTCGCCACTTTGTTTGTAGCTGTTCCAGTCCCGAGCCTTGGAGAGCATGCTCGGCATAATGCTCCCCTTGCCGCACTGCATGAAGAACATGAAGCTTTTGTCCAAGCTGAGCTGCGTCAAGGCATCCTCCTGCCTGAGGGTCAGGTGAGCCAACATGTGAAGAAGCTCGTCGTCTCTGCCGCCATTCGAGGTTGAGGCCGAGGAGGTTGAGAATCTTGGTGCACGGCCCCGGCCATGATTGGCAGCCCCATTGGATGGCGTGGTGCGAGCACGCTTGCCTAAGTTCAATCTTGGGCCAGTGTGTGCTCCACTTCATGAAGTGCTGCATTGAAGTCCAGGATTTGTGCATACAAAGAATCGGACATGGATGCCATCACTTCTTCTGGCTTATCTTCAGTTGAGTGCCAGGCCCAAGCAATCGGGTTCATCTCGTGCAGGTGGGCAATGAAGTGAAAAATCACATCCTGCGGTAGCCGTGAAGTGGGAATTTCCGGATGATGCGATAACCCTCGGATGGATCGATGAAACCAGGTCAAACGTGCTTCAGGGGTGAACGCCAGTTCAACCAAGAGCTGTGGCAGTGGAGTTCCAAGCAATGAATGAGCCAGGTCACTGTGCCAATCCGGTGTATAGGATGAATTGTGCAATCCGAAATTACCACATGGAATGGGGCTCACTGATGTCAGCTCTGAGGTCATCAGTGGCTGAGTCACGGGCGTGGTCGAATCTCCAAACCTCTGGTCACTCGCCTAAGTGCAAAGCAAAACCGGGCATGAGGCACGTTGAAAGTGTCTCTTGAGAGCAAGGTCCATGGTGAACATGGCGTGTCAATGCTTATATGCTAGGTGACCAGGGTGCATATCAACTCTGGGATCGAACGGAAATCCGTCTGGTTTGGCAGCATCATGACTCTTCCTAAAGTGATTGACCAAGGCCTTTCGACCAATCATGTCATGGCAAATAGGACATCTGTACATCTTGGCCGGCTCCGGATATGGACCTTCTGGCTGACAGGCAAGCATGTGCTTGATGGTGACCTTGGGAGGCTTTGCGGTGCCTGGCTGACGAGTGCCAGGATTGGCAACCTCAGTCGTGGTACGGTCGGCATGCTGAGGAAATTTGTTGTGATGCGCAAGAAGGCTGACTTCAGTGAAGAAGGTATCATGGCATGTCTGGTATCGAAAAAGCTTGGGCGGAGCCGAGTCTCCGGATGAGGCAGGCGGATCAGGGGTATCTTGGAATATGTCCGGGGTCAAATCAATGCCCTGTGCTGCAACTGTCATGGCATCGGTGTCATCCTGCCCCTGGGCCACAGGCAGTGGCGTGGTGGTCGAAGTATCTGCAGTGGCAGACCGCATCATGACAGGTATGATCGGAAAGTGAGAAGGGTCATATGTCTGGCCTAAAAGCACACTCACCTACATGAGGACACCACATTGATGGTTACGAACATCAGTGCATTGTTGCGTGCGCAAAACGCACTGGCCTTTGCCGCTACCTAGATTTGCAAGTCCATGAACATGATCTCGGTGCATTGCTTCATACACAAGGAGACCCTGATGCTATTCACCGTAGTGCCTACGAATGGACCTGGCAGGGATGGCCAAATGGCAAAATGCACAGTGGTTGGCCAGTTCGGCAACGAGTGGCTTGTCGAGGAGAATGCCAGGGATGGGTTTGTATCGAAGGTGCATTCTCAGTGCAGGTCTGGCAGCAATGGGCACGATCTGGTCCTTAGCACCGTCGAAATGTAAGCAATTCCGAGTATTGATCTGATATTTCAATCGATATATATATATATATATCGGTGAATGCTTTGTGACAATGTCTGCAAACTGCACGACCATTGATCGTGTCACGGAGAGGGACGAACAGATCTTCGATCATGCATGGGATACCATGACTCTCTCTCATGTGGCATTTCCATGGGCCCACCTGGAAATAGGCGCGGTCACATTTAGGACATTTCAGCACGGGTGCCTGAGGACAGGGATCATCAATGGACGCAGAGATGGTGATATGGTTCTCAGGATAATCCGGGGTCAGGACACAAATGTCAGGCGTGCTAGACTGCATGGCGAGCTGAGTCAGGTCAGCACGGCGAAGACTCAGCGATTGAGTGAGTCGGGACTGCTGCTGTTGCAAGTATAGCCATGGTCGATTCAGGTTGAGTCTGGTATAAAATGCCTGGGTTGTTTCACGTGTGATGTGAACCGGAGACCTAGCCATGGTACGGTGGTGTCTGTGAATCATGCCTACGATCTGTTGAAAGCCCTTGGCAGTGATTCCCATCTCATGGATGCCGTATGAGACGGTTGGCAGGACACACTGATTGTACAATCGTATTCGGACATGGAATGGATGGTGTGTGTCCATGAGCCATGGTCTGAGGATTCGAAAACAGACATTGGCCGCTGTGACTCGACGAGTGACCGTGTCATTGGCGAAAGCATTATAACTTATCGTGATATCTAAATAATTAGTCTTGCTGACAATGGGCAATCTCAGGTCAATGTCCGGCAAATGCAACAAAGGCCCCTCTTTTGGTCGAGAGATCCATCGCTTCAAGAACGTCGGGGCATTTTTGCCCACCAGGCGCATGATGGTCACGCTTTTGGATTTATTCACCTGGAATCTGTACGCCTTGAGCGTGCACAGGATACATTGCAGGTCATGGATGGCTTCGAAACCCTCGGTAACCGATCTGATGATCCATCTGAGGTGGATGTCGTCTGCATATATGATGATGTGAGATTGAATCCACTGCAGGTCATACCTAGTTAGAAGATCATGGGATGAGGTACATGCTCAAGGTCCAAAGCAAAGGGGCGTCTTTTGACCCCTATTTGATCCCGCGTGTTGTGGTGAATCTGGCCACAAGGTCCTTGTGAGGAACACAATATTCGTGCTTCCTTAACCAAGATTGGACAAGATGTCGAAGATCAGAGTTTATCTCGAACAGGTGGATGGCGCGAACCACGTGGATTCGAGTGATGGCGTCAAACGCCTTTTCAAGATCTAGCGAAATCTGGATGCCTCCCCACAGTCCCTCCGCTCTGGCAAACTGTTGGCACAGAGTTCTAACCGTGCGGAAATGTTCGGACAACTAAGAGAACGCAATCACGTGTACCTCGGTGGGGGAGGTAAGCGAAGAGTGGCATGGTTCTGAGCCTATCGAGGGTGTGGGCCATGAGCAAATTACAATGGATTCCTGTCATAACTTTATTAACCGGGTGTTGAAGACATATCGGTCGGAGTGTAGCAGGTTTATTGTGCGGTTTATTGGGTTTACTGAGCATATGAAGCCATCCCGCGGACCAATGTGCAGCGGGAATGCCATCTGTGTCGATCCAGGCATTGTTGCACTGCTTGATAGACAATCGGTGCAATTTCATGGGCAAAGTGTCTCCACACTACTGCCGGGAAGCCGTCTGGGGCTAACGCTTTGGTGGTGGGCAATCGATAAAGCTCAGCAGCAAGGTCATCCTGCGTGAACGGGATGCGGCTCAGTGGGTGGGGTTGAAGGTCAAAATCTGGATCCGTGAACAACTGACTGAAGTGAGCAATCAATGAATCAAGTTCTTGGCGTGGAGTCATGGGAGCCCCAAATTGATCATGCATCTGAATCCTGCGAAAAGGCTGCTTGGGGCAGAATTTCCGGATGTTTCGATACCATTCATGGATACGATTAGTTATGACATGGGCAACGTTCTCCTTCGAGAACTGATCAAGTTTGCGTCGTTTGTTGATTCTGCTGAAGCGTCGAATCTGAGCATGCAATTTATGAAAAATGGTGCAATGCTTCCAGCTGTTAAAAAGTGACTTGACATTCACAAGAAAAATGTATCTGTATTGCATTGTATTGCGTACGTGCATGCCACATGCGTGCAGTCATGGAACGAAGCTGGTCAGGTTTGGGAGTACTGGATTGGACAGGTGGAAAATGTTCAAGACACAGGTCACGGATCTGGGTTTCCATGTGGAAGCAATGGTTGACAGGATCTGATGTGTATCCGGCCTGGTGTCTGAGGATGCAACCCTGAACAGCTCGTTCAAAGCGTTCCCATCTGGGTGTGTTTTCCAACATTTCCTGGTGCAATCGAAAACGATTTATGGCAGGAATCTGAATGGGAAGCTTACGAATAGCATGCCACCTGGGGAGGTGGATTAGAAGTGGTCTATGTTGAGGTCCTTGATGAATTCCAATTCGTTCGAATCTATGGTCGACCTGTGCTCGAAGGTGTCGCCATCGGACTTGGAAGTTACGTAGAAACACAAAGTCGATCCGGGACCGATGTATGCCGTGCAGGAAGGTGGGTACATACTTTTGATGGCAATGAACAGCTGTTAAGGACAAATCTTGAATCAATTATTGGAATTGGTGCTTATCAGCCTGGAGGGCTTATTTAAAGCGAGGGTCAGTACTTCCAACATGGGGTGGGTCCTTGTTCAGCGGAGTATTGAAATCACCAGCCAAAATGAGCTGGTGGCCTTTGGGAATGTTCTGGATGCCACATTTGAGTTTGTCCCAAAGATCCTGCCTGGCCAGCAGAAGGCCACGTTGGGTCTTCGATGTGTTCCAGGCTGTCTGGTACACTACATACAGGTCGAAAATCTATGTGAGCATCAATCTAATGTGCATGAGGCGGCCGGATAATGTGTCATGGTATGCCAGCTGGGACTGTCGAACCAACGTGCGGCGGACCATCACCAACAGAGATGTTGAGGCCGCATGGCTGTGAACGCAGAGCCATTGATCTGTCTGCCACTGTCCAGTCATGGACCAATCAATTTCTTGTACGATGATAACATCTTCTGGCCGGGTGTTGCACCAGCATAGCCATTCTTGGTATATCAAGCCACGTGTAGCGTTCCAGGATAGGAGCTTCAAAATGGGTCTGGCAGTCTTCAGTCGTAAAACAGGGGCTCCTGAAGTAGGAATACGGGATTGCAGAATCTTGGATTTGAGTCGGGCAGGGACCTCTGCTTCCCATAACGTCCGGACACGAAAGGGGCTTTGAACTTGGCTGTAACCATACATCGCCCAAATTTCATTTGCTTTTACCCAGGCTCTATTGGTGGTCTTCGAAAAACCTACACTTTCGCCAATTCGTGAAGTGGAACTAACAACCCTCACGCCAAGTCTAAACCCAGAAAGAAAAAAAGGTTCGGCACATAAATTCAAATCCCCCCGGACTTAGCACCGAGTGTACCTACAACATGGTAATCAAAACGTAAACCGGTATCTAATGCCAAAATATTTCATAGACCGCGATTATGACTCCATATAACGACAAAAAACAAAAGAGAACGGCCGGTCTCGAGCAAATATAGCGCTTCGATACCATATAAAAATAATATTTATATCCTATACATATATTTATCAATAATAAAATTCTGTTCTAGACGTTACCAAATTTAATCTATATTTAGTATAATAAATATTATTTCTAATTCTTAATTACCAATTTATCGCACCATCAAACCCTACCTCCCTAATTTATAAACATTTTTTAAAATAATTGCTATTTTTTTCATATTACTTTTAAATAATTCTTCATATATTTTATCAATATATTAATTATAAATAATCCAATATTTATATATAATCCACGACAAACAAATATTTTAATTGGCGATAAATAAATATATATTATATATATATATTTAAATATATA
Source organism: Durusdinium trenchii (assembly GCA_963970005.1). Classification (NCBI taxonomy): domain Eukaryota; class Dinophyceae; order Suessiales; family Symbiodiniaceae; genus Durusdinium; species Durusdinium trenchii. Next base: position 102,050 of record CAXAMN010022262.1, on the reverse strand, counting down.
TATCTCTTCAATATTTTCAAAATATTCCTATATATTATTAATATTTAAATTAATATATAAATTTATATAATATATATATATATTATATTTAATCAATCAATAATGAATTTGCGATATATTATAATAATTATTATAATCCAATATTAAACTTAAATTATATCGAAATCTATTTATCACTTAATAAACAATTATATTTAATTATACATATCATTTAGAATAATATTTTTGTATTATATATATATATTTATTAAACAATATACACATAAAATTAACTTATATAAATTGAATAATTTTAAACATTTTGAGGATTAGGAATATTTAGGAAAATTACAATTTTTGAAGGATTTTAAACAAATCAAACCTTTTTCCAAAATCAAAAAGGGAAGGGCCTTTGGCAATTTTGAACTCTTGGGAAATGTATTTCTCCCAGCCATACAGAGCATATTATTGCCTATTTTGTTGACAAAAAGAAATTAACTCTTTCCGACCTGGTCATGCTACCAATCACCAGAACAGCTTAAAAGGTTCTCACAGGTTTTTTGCATGCTTCTCCAGTTCTTGCCGGGATCCTCAGTTTATAGCGAAACACTCAGCTCTTCACGGCGAAACGCTTGGCCCTCTGCTGCCGCTTTTCCTCTTCCTGGGCGGACGATGTGGACCACGTTGGGTCGGACGGTTCGGATGTGCGGCGCTCCGTGGTCTCCGGGGCTGCACCCGGAAGTCTGCGCTAATCCACCCCGAAACAACGGTCGCGAAGGGTTGCTGAGCGGTGGTTTTCCCATCCAGCTTTGAGGGAGCTACAAAAGTGTTGGGTTCTCCTTGTATTCATCCGCTCAAATGTTCTAAAATACCCTTAGGGACCTTCAAAGGGATGTCCATAAAAAACCTGGGCGGGGTTGTATCTGGGCGGGGTTGTATCTGCAAAATCCTTCAGAGAGGTGATTGAGGTTCTTGGTCTGAATCATGTGGCTTGGGGGTGGAGAGTAGTCTTTTATGCCACTTGCCAGCTAAGGAACCAATACACATGCCACATCTCAAAACGGACTTGGGATTGGTTGTCTGCCATCTACTCAGAATCCTTGCAAACTATGTTGGCTGCAACCCCCCCGCCACCACGCCTCTGGGTCTGGTGGTTCTGCCTCCGGCTCTTTCCGCAGATTCGCGCGCACGCGGCCGTTGCCACGTGCACCACCCGCTGCACTCCGGGCCGGTGCACCATGGGCCGGTCCACCACCAGCCCGAGGCCTGCCATTTTCATGTCGCTGGCAAGAGAGTATAGTGGATTTGTTTCCTGTTGATTTTCATGTATTTTCAGGTGCCTGTGCTACACCTCGAGGAGGACAACGGGACGGACCCGACTTTTTGGTAATCCTGCACACTTTGATGAACCTCCTGTTCAATGGTATGTGGATTCGGACAAAGAAGGGCTTTGAAACTGACTATTTCATACCAAAAATTGAAGACATGCGGCTGAGGTCATTTTCTGGTACCACCGCGCAGCACAAATACCATCGCCGGCTTTTGCACAGCGTGACAGAGTCGAGTACAAGATTCTTGAGCCTTGTAAACAAGAACGTTTCAACCATCTCCAGTTTCACGACATACATGAAGCTTGCCTGGTTATGACTACAAGCAAACACAGAAAACAAACCCACAAACGAGATCCAAAGCAAAATGCCTTTCCTATTCCAAACTCATCTATTCTAAGACAAATTCACTTCCTTCTCATTGGAGCCGCGCAAGCCCTGCGCACGCGGCTAACCATTCTCGGGGCCTTCCACGCGACCAGTCCAAGGGTGCACTGCGACCGTTCTTGGCCGCCTGGGCAGCGGAGCGCAGCGAAGCAGCGAAGCGTCGAAGAAATAAGGGTGGAACCGTGTAACTGACAGTAGAGGGACACTAGCCGGAAACAGAACTGGAGCAATCATGCGGGAGAAACAATCATAGTGCATGATTCTAGCAAGGTGGAAGAAAGACTTGTGCGACACAAAGTTGTGGTCCTTTCTCAACATCCCACCTGTGCCAAAACGGTGCCCCCTGCGTTCCGGTGCACCCTGCCTTCCGTGCCAGGAAGGCTTCCAAGTCATTTTTTGCCTCCACTTCCTTGGCGAGTTTCCGGTCTTTGCAAAGCTCAGTGGATGCCATACTCCCAGTCGACACTCACTCCGTGTTGCTGGAATATATTCCTACACCTCCGAAACCACCCCCATGTAGGCAAATATGCCATACATGGAGTGTATCGTTCTTCTTCCGCCGGTTCGGTTGATCTTCTGGGAGTCTGGACACAAATCTGAGAGGTGGTCTATATTGAGATCTGAATCTAACTTCCCGAGAGGGAATCCGTAGAAATGTGCCATCTACTCAGTGTAACTGCTGCACCATCTGAGAAACCAAAGCCAACCAATGACCATATCCCTTTCATAGAATAATTGTGCCGCCAGCCCACACGGGAGACAGTTTGAACTTCCACACATCACATGGAAGTGAACAAAGAAGAAGCATAGTAATAAATTGAACATATGTAAAGTGCTACGTCTGCTATGCAAAACAAACATGAGTCTTCCTCATCTTCCAGTTTCTATCCACATCACATAACCACCGGAAGAACAGGGACCGTTCCAAGGGTCCACAGGCCGCTTGGGCTGCTTGGACCGAGCTTGCTTCTCACTCGCCGTGGGCGCTGGTGTCACTAAGCCCCACCTGAGGAGAAGGTGTGCGGTGCCTTTGCTTCGTGCATTTCAGTGATTTGGTGTCCGGTAACTGGCGTTTCTTCTATGAGCACCACTACCTCTCGGGTTCTTGGAGGATGCAAACCGTCCTCCAAGAGCCACCCCCAACAGACGGTCGATTTTTCGGTCCTTTACTTGGGTGTAGGCGCGTTTTCGGCAACGGACGCTGGCCAAGACGTAGCTCCTCTCCCACTTGATTATTGCTCACCTTCTTTCACTACCGCCAGTTCGTTCGACTTGCCGTCAGCCACATTGTTCAACTGCATCCTACTGCCCATCGCCATGACACGTGCGACAGGTGCCATGCCAACCCTTGTCATGACACGTTCCATAACCAGACTTGTGGCAAGGTCTTCTTGACTGCAAAGTGCAGGTCAGGACAGGTGTAATCCCTCGATCACATGCTCACCGCTCCATTGCCAAGACGCAAAAGGAAACACCTCATCCTCTTTTAGCCAACACAATATGTTCAAACAATGTCAAACATTGACTTAGACATTTGTGTACGGCAATCACACCCAAGTGGTCCCAAGTAATGCAAACATGACCCAATCACTGGATACAAGTATTGCCCCGTACACCCTTTGCGTAGTGGCTCCAAGAATCTCCTACCACATCGGCCCTTCTCGCACCTCTTAGCTCTTGCCGCCATCTTCGCTTCCTCCTCTTCTCCCTCGCCCGCACCGGCCGCCGTGGCAGCACCGGCCGCCGTGGCAGCACCGGCTGCCCCCACGGCTGCGCCCGTCAGGCCCCAGCGCTTGGCGCGGGCAGCGAGCTTCTCCTCCTCTGTGAGCTCGCCGGCCTCAGGCGAGGCCAAGAAGTGATGGTGCGGCTGGTGGGGGGCGAGATGGCGAGGCGGGCGAGCCTGAGTCTACTATATTTGTTTTAAGATTCAGGACGCACATAAATGAATTTCATTAGTTCAAGCTCAAGTGATGTTGCTCCAAAGTGGGCCGGTCTTTTGTTCTTGCATAGAGCCCCCAAAACAGCTACGTCAAATCGCGTGAACTTGGAAGCATGAGAAAACAAAGGGCCCAGTAGGAACTTGTAACTTGTGGTCCTCAAATTAAGGTGTCCAAAACATGTTTGAAGCAGATTCTCTAATCCAGCGATCCGGGGACAAGCAAAACAACATAAGCTGAAACCAAACTTTTGCATGCAAGCAGGAGGAGGAGGAAGAGGAGGAGGAGGCCAAATAGTGGGTGTGAGAAAAACTCTGAAGCAAAAGCATAGGACTATAGTCCTTTCAAAGAGATCTCTCCCGAAGAAAAGCACCAAGACCGGCTCCACTCTGGAAGAAAACGTCCGCCAGCCAGCCTAAATGGAATGTAAGGGAATCCCAGAGAAATCTTCTATCGCAGCCTGGTCTGGGTTCACATACGACCAACCGGCTCACCAGGTGTTTACCTGGATTGAGTCATTTTAGTGTGTTTTTTCTCACATTAGAAAAAGAACCAATCGTTACTCGAACAACTCCTAAGGTCGTCTAAGGTCGTATCTAATGGCCTGAACGCTCCGTGTCAAATCCTCTTATAGATTCCTTTTGAATCAACAGTCTACAACAAGGAGTCCATAATCGGGTGGGTGAGTCTGTTCAGTTCGGAGTGAGCGGTGCTCCGTGAAAAAAAGTTACAAAGCTGCCTGAAACCGCTTCGATTGAAGCCTTGACATGGTGTCCAGTCGCATGCTCACTCTGAAAAAACCAACCAGCAATCAATCCCTGAACAAACAAGCGCACTATGGCTAAAATGCTTGTTTTGGTCTCAGAAAAGGGTGTCTCTGAAGTGTCCCTAAAAGAACTTGGGACAGCAGAAAGTCGATGAACACCTGGTCAGTAAGGGAAACGCCGTCGTTTCAGACCCTTCTTTGCCGAATCAATCAGACTTTGACATCTCCTTTCACAGGATTTCGAGACACTGAACTTTGGACGCGACCTTTATTTCCAGAGCCAGAGTACTCCAAATTCATGTTGTTCATTTTTTCATTCACGTGGTTTACGAAGACTGCAGCTTTTCTGCCGATGATGAGGAATGTCACATACAGGAATGCATCCACATTATCGATACATGGTATACATGCATACATACATCCTACACCCTGAACTTGTGCGTACTCTACCAACCGGGACCAGCATCAGGAGCTGCGGGTTTTAGCGTCATTTGAAGATCCACCTGTGTCTATGACAAGTATTTGCAGAAAATTATCCATAAATCTCTTTGCAGCCTTCTAGATGCATCTGAATCCTCTTTTCAACTAGGCATCCTGATGACAGACCATCACAAACCTGGATGGGAAATCTGATGAATCTTCAGATTTGAAGGAAGGACTCCTTTTCACACCCAACACCTCCCCAGAAACCTCCGTCGCTTGCAGCTTTGGCACCGGCTTCACCTAGAACATCCGGAGGATTCTCATCCGAGCACCGCCAGGATGGATTCCAAACGGGTGGAAGACCCCGAGGAGCACAACACATGGAAGCAGAACATCGCCCGTTGGAAAAGGACTTTCCTGAAAATTACGATGAGGAAGTGAACTCAGTAAACTCCAAAGTGGAAACTACCCTGGTACAGGAAATCATGTTCCATCCACTTGGGCTTGTCATCCTTTGGTCCAGCTATGTTGGCTCCAAACTATATATATATAGATCTATGCATTCTCCTGATTGGCAGTGAGTTTAAAGTTTGAATCAAAAAGAGAATTACTGTTTCCGGTAGGCTTCACTGACGGATAAACCTCAATGCTTCGATTCTCTGCTGTACATAGATACCACCATGAAAGCTGCCCGGAAAGCTGCTACATGAGCACCAGCATTCAAAGGCCACCTGTCAACACAAACCACCTGGTTTCACTGGGTCTTCTGTGGAACTTCAGTCACCAGTGATATCTTTCAGCCCTCGAAACAACTTGGTGACCTCAAAGAGCGACCGGCAAGCTGTCAGCTTTGCCGAAAACAACACGCTGTCATTGACGGTCCGCATCGACACCAGTCAGCCCATGGGGAATACCCCCATGTTGAATGTTGGATAAAACATGTCCAAAACCTTATATGACCAGAACGACGCCTGAAGTGTGCGTGTCTGGAACATCAACAGGCCCTCTTCGCAGCGAAGGCACCTCTCCATTGCCTTCTTCCATAGCGTGATCGGCGCAAATCTCTTTGGATGGCGGATCAGCGATCAGTTCGACGCTAAGATGACCGGTTCAAATCTGTTACATTTACGCCTTGACGCCAAAGAACACCTGCAGGCAACACATGAAGTTTCTGAGAAATCCCGCAGCACTCAAGATGTCACTGGAGTTTCTTGACCATTCTCTCATTCAACTCTTGAGCCCCGCTTGGACGTCGGCGGAACCCGCTTTGGAGCGACGCACGGCGGAACCATGCGGGTCCCGCGGGATGAACCATACGCGGTTGGTTCACCACATCTGTAGTGGAGATCTGAGGCGACAGACGTGGAAAAGGATGTTCAATGGAGAACTAGAGCAACTCGAAAAGGCAGTCCAGTCTGGGTCCAAGTCTTTTGTGGGTCGGATGGTTTGAGATTCTATTGAAAACTGTCCACGTGAAGTCTCCCATCATGTGACAAGTGGCACAATAATATTGGAGGCAAGTATAAACAGCGTCCCAACCCTTAGGGGCCCTAGCAAAAGAAATCTGCCAGCCTCTTCAGAGTGATCTCTGAAAAACCCGAATTCACAAGTATTGAACACACCTAGGGCACCTTCCTATGGTTGTGGGTTAAAACCCCGAGATCTCTTCATTTTCGTCAACCAGGGTCATCCAACCGTCTTTTGGACTTGGGCGTGTCGCGAGCGAGTCGGGTTTCGGGTCAGGGGATCCATGGGGAGGTTGGGTCTTAGAACAAGAATGGTACGGAAGACCAAAGGAGATTGGAACAATATCACCTTCTCCCATTGGCACCAATCCCCAGAAATGCTTCAAATCCCTGACCAAAGGATCCAACATGCGGTCTTCCAATCCCAAACGGTGGGCGATCCTTCCCCCCTGAAACCGTTCAACCGTGTGATGCCAGTGTGACGATCCAAACGTTAAGCAAAAACACATTAAACAAGAAAGGCTGCGGAGGTTCCGTCTTTTTTGCTCGATGCTGACCGCCAGCTCGGGACACCCCAAAAGCATCGCCAGATCGGCCGCCGTTTGACCTGCACATTTGAAGGGTCCGGCGATCGACGCAATTTGGGAGAGGAGCGTAGCATGTTCAATTCAACAGAAGGAACATCAACAAGACCACCTTGACAAGGTGAACCAATCCACTGAGTGTTCTCTGAAATCATACAACCAGAAGAAAGAAACACATCAGTATTTCTCTCATCATCTTGTAAAGCTCCGTTCCGCTCACCCTTCCCCTAAATGCTTCATCACATTCCACACCATGCGTGCCCTAGAATGCTCCGCGGGTTTTTTCGCTGATTCGCTCCAGGGTGCCCTGGGAATCCTTCTGCAAGGGATCAGCGCCACGCGCCAAGAGCAGCAGGACCTGGGCCGTGGAAAAGGTAGGACTGGCCCACAGCCTTTTTGGGGTTGCCCTATTGGAGGCACATCAAATTGGTCTGTGGCACCTGGAGGGACGTGTGATTGTAGGGCGGGTTTTCCGTCCATGGCGAGGGTCCACTGGCAGGGGGTCAGAGAAGCGCTGGATGCTTTGGATGCTTAACATGGAAGATGAGGAAAGTGGCCTCCCAAATACCAACGTTACATAACGTTACAACATTTGGGAAGTGCTTTGAGACTCAAGGTATAACTATGATATGTTATGATCTGGTTGAGAAATAACAATGTGGAGGTTCTTGATATGTGTCACCTTTTGCAAGCAGGCCATCAGGGTCTGGAACCGTTCCGGCAAACATGGGCGGAGCGAACACTGACAGGCTGACAGGGTCCTTTTCCCCAGATAGCATGAACTATTGGGGATCTTGCTTCAAGTATCTTCCAGATCCTCACATATAGGAAGAGCTGCGTGTGTGCATTCTAGAGTTTGGGCGCTCGTGTCGCTGCAAGGTGGCGCTGTGTGTGCGCTTGGGAGTTTGTGTGCAAGGTGCTGCTTCAGGGTGCGCTGCAGGGTGCCGCTGCTGTGTGCACTTGGGAACTTGGTGCTGGTGCCGCTACAGGGTGCGCTTGGGAGCCCTGCACTTGGGAGTTTGGGCGCTGGTGCCGCTGCTGTGTGCGCTTGGGAGCTTGGGTGCTGGTGCCGTGCCACTGCTGTGTGCGCTTGGGAGCTTGGGCGCTGGAGCCGCTGCAGGGTCCCGCAACCTTCCCGCAGCAGTGTGCCTCTGCGTGCTGCTGGTGCGGCCGCAGAAGTCTTGCTGCTATCTGGGGTCCCTGCTGGCGAAATTCACATTCTCAAACCGTGTCCCCGTGAAAGACCTTCTCAGTTCGTCCTGAGGTAGCCTGAGGTAGGGGCTGATCCTGACCCACTTAGTCGCACCAATAAAACTCACCCGCAAATCAAAGTCATAGACAGGAGAACATGGAGATGGCAAAACAACACGCACATAGGACCCTCTGACCGTTCGTTAGAGTCTAAGATCGGGGACAAACAAACGCAAACGCTAGTGCAATCATGCTTGGAAGACATTTGCCATCGTATTTGTGAGTTGCGCCGCACCCGAACCATTGCACACCATAGGAGTGTATTTGTTTGGAACCCCGACATCGCGTTGAATCTTATAAAGGTTGGTGGGGTCGGCAAAAAGGGTCCAAGCCCCCAAACCTGCCAGTTCATGCGGAGTGCCATGTCTTCCATGAGCATAGAGGCAGCCATGTGCAGCACAGTCTGTTGGTTTGGACCGCGCAAGTCGATCGGCACCCCAGCATCCAAGAAGATCTCCTGAGAGCTTTTTCATGCGAAAAACAACAAAAACACCAGTGGATAGGACAAAGGAAGAAGCTACAAGTGCTAGAGCCGTTGGAAATTTGTTGAGCATTTTTTTGCCATCTGCTGCACACCACAATCTGCATGCCGGTGCTTTTGGAGGCAGTGTTTACTATCATCTGCAGAAAAGCCGGTCAGTCGATCTCAAGAGAATGCCGAACATAAGCCAGGAATGCTTTGAGGAGCTTCATGAAAGCCACCACCCTATCATCCAACAGCACATGTCTACATGCGAGCGGACGCGGGGGAAAATTCAGACATCCGGCTGTCCAACAAAGTGCACTGCGATCCCTCGCATGCTTGCACGACGCACCAAGCAAAGAGGCTTTCACAGCTTTACTTGCACGCCCCAACTTCGGCACGCCCAAAGAACATGTTCATCCTTCTCGAAATGCAACATGCGCGCGAAACGATTGTCGTTGTGGATCAGTCCCTGCTGCCACCCAGTGATGCTATCACTAACTTGCAAGTATGAATGGTCGCCAGAACATGTAGCAAATCCATGTACACAAACAAGTCGTAGGCACGAGACAGAGTGAAGTTAAACATATACTTTGAGATGCCCCCCCTCCCACACAGTATTCCGTATACAAACTTGGAAACCTACAAAGTAGAAAGGCCCCAATGAGTCCATGTTCACTCGATTCACGGTTCCAATCAGTTGATGCCAGGTCAACTCTCTGCGCGCACTGCAAAAAGAGACAAGGACCTGCCGGACCTACCACGCTGCGTGTGGATCAAATTTTGCCCTGGAATCAATCACACCTCGAAACATTCAACCCCTTGCTTGAAACAAGTGATGTGATCATCGATTGAACCGGCTGGACCGACTCCTGACCATTCGGAACGGACGCAGCCGAAACAGCCTCCCTCCGCCTCCGCTTTCCAACGAACGCGGCAGGAGTTCGGACACTTCCGAAAGCGGACACCCAAACCATTCAATGGGACTGGTTACATGAATACATGGACCCCATTTTCAAACGACCCCAATGCCAACCGGTCCACACATAGATGGTCTGGGAATGGTGGTCTGCGGGGGAGTTCGGAACGGGGCGCATCGAGTTCGGACTCCGTGGTGAGCCTTTAGACGGAGGGTTTCCAAAAGCCATCTGTGGAAATATATGAAGTGCTACTCTCCCGGTTTTTTACGTATCCTTTTAAAGGCTTCTTTTCTTTTTTTGGTTAAGTTAGGTGACCTGGAAGGTCAGATCCATGAGCAGGACACGTTAGCGATTCAAAAGTTGTTTTTGCAAACATGTGATTTGGACAGGTTAGCTGCTTAGAGGTCTTTGGCTTGCAATGTGATCCTGGGAATCTAGACTAAAATCATTATAAAAAATCCTGGTGTGGGATACTGAGCGTTGGCAAGTGAAGTGCTGGTGTCCCGCAGAAGTGTGGCTCCCTTGCTTTGGTGTCTTGGTGGACATGTTTGTGCGGACAATGCTAACATGTCCGTTTACGAATTTAAGAAACCCTAAGATTTTGCAAAAAAAAGAGCTGACATAGCCCGTCACAAAAACGGGCATCTCTTCTGTGATGGGACAGGTTCGCAGCTTTTCGAGGCATGTTGGGTCATGTTCAAAATCATTATGATACCGTTTTCTCCGGTTATTCCCCAGGAAATACCGCTCTAGAGCTGAACATGTTAGGGACTAGTCCCAAACGCACTCCGGGACACGTATATCTGAAAGAGTGTACTCTCAAATTATCTCAAATTAAAGGTCTTCTGTGCAAAATGGGTCCTTATATCCCCTATGGCTAGGGGTGGGTTTGAGGGGTCTAACTGTCTGACTACCTTCTGAGGATGTGGTTGGAGCCCTAGGGATTGAGATGGGATCGGACTATCTGGTTTTGGATATCCCAGGTGATGTCAAAAAGATTCAAAAAGTCAAAATTCCCCACATGCACTGCAGTTGCTAGTTCAATCACCATCATGACCTGTGACGGCAATTTGCTTTCAATACGATTGTCAATCGCGTTCAGGAGCTGTGGAAAGGAGGTGATGACACTAAAAAAGTACCACCTAAACCTTCTGCTAGATTACAAAAACAACTACTGTATATGAATCATTTGAATTGAAACCTGTGGATCGCAGGGTCTTGTGAAGTTTCTTTCACCACCTCGACATCAATTGGTCCATTGATGTCCACTAGTTCACTCGAAGAGTGGTCCTCTGGCTATGTTATGAAGTAGATATCCAAAACTCGAATGTTGCTCTTAAAAATACTAGGTCTTCAGACTTTGCTAAAGGCAGATCGCATTCAGTTCAGTCTTTGCAAGACCCAACTCCTCGTCCTCACCCGATTCACCGAACCTGCTGTTAAGGCTCAAGCACCTCTTGATGCCCACCCCAAGCGGCTTCATGCAGCGGCAAACTTCCGGCTGAATCGGAGTCCACGTCTGAATGGCCTGATTGAAGCAGGAAGCGCACCACATCCACATGCCTGAGATTCTCGGAGATTCTGGATTTCTCAGCGGAAATGGCGTTGCTTGGCATCACCGGTCTTCTTTGACCGACGGAATGAGGCGGATCGCATGCGATCGAGACGATGCAACCGCCCTGTGAACAGTGTTTGGGGCCCACAATTAAGCAGGCAATGATCGTCGTTCGACTCATTCCTAGATGATCATTTATCGGCAAATGGCCCAAAGGTTGGCCCTCAAGTGGTCCAAACAACTTAGCAAAACTGTCATCTGCGATGTCTCCTGGTGGCATGGTCTCAAAAAGGGAACTCTCAACAAGCTACAATCTCGAGTAAGAAAGGCAAATTGTAACTTGCCGGATAAGAATCAGTAGCTTCCACAAAGATGCAAAGAAGTGCAAACTAAGACACACACACAATACGTGCACTTTATGAACTTTGTTATTTTTCTTTATTTTTCGCTCTCTCTCTCTCTCTTGTACATACATATATATATATATGTATAATGGTTGTTGACAATCTTGGTCATTAATCAGTGGAACACAGTGGAACCCCGCACGAACTGCTGCCATGTTACTTGCATGGTTTGTTTGTTTGTTTGTTGCAGAAATGGTGATCCCAGTTGCGAATTGAAACCACCACTGATGAATTCCTTCTGACCCGCTGCCCTGAGATGCAGCAACATCCAATGCTCCCAACCCCACTGAAATGAACCAACAAGCATAATCAGTGGTCTCCCAAATAGCCATGCTTCATGCTTTAAGATGGTGATCTAATTAAGAACATTTCTCCAGCTTCCGTCTCCAGGCCACCCATTGGCGGCTGCCCAATGAAGGGGACTGGCGCCCTCCTCGTCAATGATATTCGAGTCAGGCATGGCCGAGTGACGGCTCAACCTGAATTCGGAGCTCAAAGCTCAAAGTCAGATCCCTTCTCCTCCAGTGAGTTTTTTCCTTCCTGTTTGGGAGAAAACGATGCTCTACAACGAACATTGCAGCTGTTTCTGGAGCGTTTTGGCCCAAGCTGAAGCCCGCCATGCTGTGTGAGCTGGTTGCTAGGCAGATGGGATCAAACGAAAAGGTGAAAGGAACCATTCGACCCTGGTGCTCCACCCACATCCTCAGAAAGTGGTAGGGTGGGTTTGCGGGGTCCAACTACCTTCTGAGGATGTGCTCGGAGCTTGAGGGGAAAAGAAACAAGAACATCCTTCAAGTCTTAATGGATGAAGGAATAAGCTTGATCACCCTGCTGCTCTGCTGTTCGCTAGACCCTATCGCTCCGTGTGAATCCACAGGCTTCTACATCTTGTTCGTCTGTGGAAGCCCTGAACCACTTGACTACCCAGCTCACGAGCTCACCCAGGAATCTCCAGCGAGAACATCCAGGATGGCCATCTTATCTGATGTCCAAAACCAGCACGTTCCACATGGGGAATCCCCAAACAAGAATTGAAGTGGCCACCGAACGAACCCCGCATGGCAAGCTGGTGTCCTGTAGGCATCTGGGCTTAAGCTGTTGTTGGTGTTTGCCAGCTGTATCGAACTGGGGTGCAATGTCTGAATATGATACAGCTTCATATGGTACGCGGTCAATGGTGGCCTTCATGTCAAAACCCAAACCACTCACAGTTCCAGATAACGGCCATGCAGGCCGCGGCGGTGTCGGCTCGACGGAGCAAGCACCGGTGTCGCGAATCGCCTTCTTCCATCCACTGGTGCGTCTGGTGCGGTTCGACACATACCTCCCAGCGATTGAATCCAGGAAGCAGCTGAAGAATGTCCACATGACCAGCTGCTGCTGCCTCATGTTGAACACTTCGCGCCTTCTCAGCCGCAGGTCTTGCAGCCACTGGGACAGCTTTTCGCTTGGACAAATACCTTGATTTGTCACAGGAGATTCGGAAGAAGATCGCAATGTTCTCTTACAGGGGAGTTGCAGCAAAGGAAATACACAATTCTAGAGCAGAAACTCCTTCTGACCATACATATATATATATATATATATTGAGAGCTTCAACTTGTAGTTCCTAGGCACAATGTAGAACAAAGCTGTTCTTTCTTTTTTTGGTAAAGAAAACACACTCCAATCACCGGATCCAGCCGACTCCGCGAAGCGCGCCCGCGACCAGAAGGGCCCCGAGCGCAGAAGGAGGCTCCCTCCAGCCGTGTGGGTCGCTCCGGGGCACGGCCTCGGGCGGGTCAACGGGCTCCGAGCACATCCGTTTCCGGTTCGGTGGTTGGGGTGGCGAACCCAAGAATTACCTTTATTTGAACTGGAAAAAAGTGCTCCGGAAGAAAAATAAGGTGTGGTCCAAGGTGTGGAAGCGGAATGAAGTATCGAAGATTTCGAACATATATCACTCACTAAAATGCCATGCTTTTGGACTTGTATCTCCTCGGACAATGAAGTATGGGCATAGGTGCTGCTTCTAAGATTGCTTTCGCTCAAACCTACTCTCCTGTGACTTGTCTGCAAGCCGTAGGGGTATCAAGCAGTTCTTTCAACTGTACATATTCAGTCTACACTCCCTCAAAAAATAATGGAAGTGGAACATGAAGAAAACTGGTCCCTTGGATGATCATGGAATCCTCTACAAACAGGTGATTTCACCTTTGACGGCTGCACCCGGGTTTCAAGGGCTTGGTGCCCAGCCGGACGGCACCCCAAACAGGTGGGAGTCGGGGAAGTCCGGTGGTGTCTCCAGAGCCCCAAACAGCTCGGCCTGGACCGAAGCGAGAAAGGGACGGTTCAAGGGTTTTCCGTGTCCTGGCCATAAGGGTTACTGTGTTCTCCACCTTTTGTGGAGAATTTGGTTGAGATCAACAGTTCAGATTGCCCAAGCAACTGGGGCTTCTCCACGTGCGCACCGGCTGCTAAGAGCAGCTGAGCCACTGACACATGCCCTGGAGCGGCGGAGGGCTCTGGCCGAAGGATTGACAAGTCCTGTAGACCTGCCATTCATCGTTCTACTTGGCAAAGACCCCCATGGAAGTTGAAGGAAATAGATCCCACTGCTGGCGGGTCTCTGAGTTGTCATACAAAGCTATTGGTCGCCATTGGTCACTGGTCCTATATTTACACTGGTAGCCCCGTGTCCGTATCGTATACCTCCGTGTCTTCCCACTGGGCATCTGGGGACAACGCGAACTGCGCTGGGGTGGAAGAAACCATTTCGGAGGGACTTCGACTCCAAGAACTGCTGTTTGGCGGTAGGGCGAGAACGACCGATTCCAACGATCAACGAGTCTTGCAGATTGGACGGTTTACACAACACCTCAAGTACACAAAACCTTTGTAGTAGGGATAACTAGACCGTTGGCTAGTTTAGCATAGTTCTTGCTTTCACAGATTTTCTTCACCCGAAAGCATTTGCTATTCGAGGCCCAGTCATTATCACTATACTTCAAACACTGCTTCGCTGCAAATTAAGAACCAGTAAATCGACCAAAACACAATCTCCCTCCAACATCGAAGTGGAGCAAGGACTGGCCACGTTTCTTCACCACGTTGCTCCACACCGTTTGGCCCCTGCGGTGTTTCCCCGGTTGGAACGAGACATCAGTTTGGCGCTGGCCCGCCGGCAGTTTCGGTGTCTCAGGGTTCACCGGCCTTTCCTTGCAGCCCAATGTAGCGGCGTCAAAGCCTCACAATCTTGGAGATGCAAAGGCGCTTTCCTTAGCGGGAAAACCACATGGCATCTTTGATAGTTGGAATGGTTGCCACACAATAGAGACATGGACATCGTGTGAAGTTTGAATGTCTTTGTGTTGATTGAAGCTTCCATTCTACTTGATTCTTCCTTCTCAAACCAACTGGCTGTTGGAGTTTAACTCGTGTGCGGCTTCTGACCTGACACTTCACTTGTGACCCACCGACCCACCAAGTTCGGGTCTACATTCTAGATCTGAACTTCGGTTGTGAGATGTCTGGGATGTCTGCCATACTGATTCAGCGATGACACACCACTCCCTGTATTCTCTAATCGTGCACGTGGGCCAAAAATCCTTTCAAATACGAGTACCAACGGACCCCGAACCCCAAATCACCCAAACACTCAACAGGAACTCGGTTTGGATCTCTGGAACTCGCTTTTCACCGCCGAGGTGCCTCTCCAGCAGAAGATCCACGACCTGTGCGTGGCCCTTGGCCGAGGCCTCATGCAGTGCTGTGGCGCCGTGCTCGTCCAACGCCAGCAGCGATGCGTCGGAGAGGAGGATCCGGCAGACCTGGAGTGACTGGGATCGTCGTAGACTGGTCCATGTCCCGAACCGAACCCAGGGGGTCGGAACACCTGATGAACGGCTGTTGCCCAGTTTGATACACACCCGTATGGTGTAGATGACTATACCAGTGAGTGGCCAACCCCCCCAGCTCGAACAAGTGGCTTGAAGAAGGCCCTGTGGTCCAAGCACTTGATCCTGAAAATCTGCTCAGCTTCAAACGTCTGGGGGAACAAAAGTCTTAGCAAAGATCTTCTTTGAAGTATGCAGAAACTCTAATGCAACAATGGTTGGCCTGCTCAAACACAACTCCACATGTGCCCTCCATTGCCTGGCAAAAGCAGGCAAAGCAGTTGTCCCGTGCTGAATTCACCTTGCGAACCAGACCAGGTTGATCAAAAACCACCCCAGCAACTCTGCAAAGAGGATACATGAAACCACAAACATGAGCCAGCCTACAGTTGGTGAGGTGACCTGTTGTGCGTCGATTCATCGACGCTCGGCCGAACTCAGCGCCTCCACGTGTCCAGCTCCAGCTGCCTCATGCAGGAGGCTGCGTTGCCCCGAGACATCGGGCGAAGTCCGCGGAAGAAGGTCTTCCAAAATCTCCACCTGGAGGGGGGGTCACCCGACACCACGTGGGGGCCATATGACATGCCATGACTCGGAACGGCCAGTTCGGGTTCCGGTCGCTGGACGCTTTAGAGAGAAATCATGAGAAATCATTGGCATGCATCGGCCTCCACAAAACTCCTCACATCAGGCAGCTACAACATGCTAGGACTGCTTCATGGATACCCTGGAAAAAACAACATTTGATTGAGATTGATTTCAATTGTAATGATTCTTCTATCAATGGCATCTATGCCGGCTTTGCAGACTTCCCCACCTGCCCAGCCCCAGCAGCTGCTGCTGCTGCCCTCGCCACAGCATCGTCCTCAGCGCTGAAGCACCGCAGCAGTTGCGCCAGCGTGGCGCGGTGGCCGCGTGCGGCGGCGGCCGCGAGAGCCTGCGGCCCAGCGACACCTGATTTCATATGCTGGGAGCGGCATCTGCTTGGCATTGATTCTATTACAAAATGCTGCCTTTGTTAACCAAAGTCAATGTAGGCCTGTCTGCTGCACATGCTCCGCAGCCGCAGCGGTCAAATTTTGTGGCTCGTTGGAGTGGTCGAGCAAGAATTCCACCACACGATGGTGTCCTGAAGGCTTCTGATGGGATTAGCACCTGTATAGCCTATAGCTGGAATGTCATAATAGTCCAATCTGTCCTGGAACAGGAGTGGTATAGAGTAGTTAAGTATGAATACGACAGGAGTAGTTATGTCTGTTCATGTGCTTCGCTTTGGTACGTTCGGATCTTCACAACCTCTGATCCGTTCTTTCAAGCTGTCCGCTGTTAGATCAACAGGTCAGCACGGCGTGGCCGATTGAGCTCGGCGTCCTCGCTCGGCGGCCAAGCCCAAGGGTGACCAGCCCTCGCGGCTGAGGTGGGGCACTGCTGAAGCGTCCAGGAGCTGCTGGATGAGGCCTCCCCCCAAAAGATGGATCGATTAGATACCAGCTATTGACCAGTGAGGGGTCAAGAAGGTAGACTGTATAAAGGTGCCAGAAGAATTGATGGTTCTGGTGCATCAACTGGCTATAGAGGTGCAAGAAGAACTGCTGCTTTATGTGGCGATTGGTTGTCGTCAACAAAGGTTTTCCTGGGGTCTGCAGGGAATGGTGCAACGCTGGTTCATGCGCTATCAAACTTATTAGAATCCTGATTAACACATGAAAATATTTTCCAAACGGGGGATTATCAATCAATATTTCTACATGAATGGTTCCTACTGATTGTTGATCCCCACGAATTATGTCAGTTCATCTCATGTCCACTGCCATTTTGGCCATCCACCAAACCACACCACGTGCTACACCACGCGGCCACCATGCTGCCTAAATGCCCCGCTTCCGCAGCCAAATGCAAGGCGGTGAGTCCTTGTCTGTGACGCCAGCTGAGCGTGGTGATGGTTTTGTGGCTTGCTATGTCTTGTCCTTGTTTGGCTGAGTTCGGTTTGAAACAATTGGTGTTTTAAAGCGAGTTTTTGGTTGGCGCCCTGCTCTTCATTGGGCATCCAAATCCCTTAGCTGACATCATCCTTCGTCAAGCTTTCGAACCTTCCGTACATTTGTTGTAAATCCAGGTTGTGGGTGGGGGTAGTTGCTCTCCAAAAAGATGATACAGCTGACAAAAAACAACCACCTTCCGCAGGTCCCTCTTGCCCCACTGGGCTCGCCCAAATATTTCGAGCTCCAAACAAAAACTTTTTTTGTTTTGCAGGAAACAACGAAAACGAAGGTCGCTCCCTCTCCTAGCTTGGCATCTGCTGCATCAACATCTCTCATCCGATCCACCTGACACGAAAACACGAAATCGCGACGGATTCCGCGGAGATGTTGGGCGTTTGGTTCGTCATCTTCAGGTGCCACGGTGACTGGTCGTGTCTGTGGTCTTGCTGAAGCAACATGTGTAATTATACCAGGAGCCCGTTTTGGGGTGGTTCATAGACACCCCAAAAATCTCCAAAACCTCTTTTCGGGGCTATTATTAGACACCCCCAATACCGGGGGGCGGCCCTGGTACAGAAGAATAAAGAAAGGACACGTCACGCGGAAGCTCTGTGTGACGCCTCGTGAGATTTTCATCGGCAAACCCAGCCACAGCTCCTTTTGGACATGCTTGCATTGGATCAGGCTTGGGCGAAGGAGGTTTAGGGATAGTACAAGAAATATCAACGTTTATAAGTACAATTCTGGCTGGATTGCATCAATTCCCGATCGTGGCAATTTTCCACTTTGGTGTGAATGCTCCAAAATCATTGTCTTTGGACATTTTATGGTCTGAGGGATTTGTTCTTATTCAACAACAAGCTGGTTTCAGGCTACACCCCAAATCAGTGGCAAAAGGTTGAATTCGATCCGAGTAGTACGATCGTCACTGTGGCCCATGGCCTGGAGTGGTACGATCGTCACTGCATGGCCTCCAATCCAATATTCAAAGCATGTCATGCTTCCTTTGCAACCATATTCTGAGCGGCAGGCCTGTGCACGCTCTTGCCCCCCTATTTGTCAGATCGTGCGGTAGCCAGCTTAAGTAGACCGATCTGCTGAAAAGAGGCGTCCATGCTGACTGAGACGACCCCCCCTTGCTGGCAACTCTTTTGAAAAAGACTTGAAACTATGAGTGACGCTGGCTGTCCAACTTGAACTCCCAAGCTGTGGCCCTGAGAAACGTCCAGTTCTGGGTGCCCTACTTAACAGTCCTCCTCCCTCCAAGAAACATAGAAGCGGAGTTCACTCCCTCTTGGTGGAGGAACATGGTCTTCCCAGGGCCCATGTTTTTCCATGTTTGTTGGATAGAGGGTAAATACCATGAAGATTCCTGTAGTTCAGGATTCTGTACAGGATACTGTCACTATGTCAATAACTACTCTCCCAGGTGGACCTTGCTAAAAGGATGGATCGCTTTCTTCCTCCTTTGTGATCATCACGCAGCCTCCAGGGTTCCATCGATGGCATGGCGCTGCCAGGGCTCCTGGAGCCAACGAGCTCGTAGGTTGAAGGCGATCCTCGAGCAAGGAAAGCAGCACCCGTGCACTTATGCATCTCTGCGCGGTGTTGCCACTAGGCACACATGGGCACCCTCCGTAGTAGTGTTGTTAGCCTTCAGCAAGCCTTTCTGGAGAATGGGACAACACATGAACCAAATACCTCCCCAAGAATAGACGTATAGCTTTTGTGCAGGCAGTTCGAATGCTGGGGGCTATGTTTGTTTGAGGGATAGTCGGTCTACTGGACGGCTCCAACAGTCCATGATCAACATCCTGCAAAGCAAACGGAGTACCAGGAAGCAAAAGTCACCTCTCCGATTCGATTGCTTTTCATAACCTGGACCTCCTTAATTTATGGTGCTAAGGTCTGGATCAGCCGAATCTTGAAAAAACATGTGGTTGGTTTCCAAAATGTCTTTTCCCAAAATGGTGCACTCATCGCAATTCCATGGGGGCCCGCTTCTAAATCTCCTTTAAACTTCAACCACACTCAAGCCACAGGGATGTTAAGCATGAAGGCGTGTGAACTGCAAAAACTGTGAGAGGTGTCTAGCGCGGACTGCTGAGATGCTGGAGCTGTTGCTGCTGCTGCTGCTGCTGGACTCCTGCAGCTGTTTCCACTTTTTGCTCTCAGAAATCTTCAGAACGACATAATTAGGAAGGACGTAAGAGCTGACTCAAAACTATTTAGATGTTGGATGGGCAAGTGGTCAAGAAATGGACCGTCGTCTAGCGCGGTGCTAGCGCGGATCTAGCGCCAGCCTAGCGCAAAAATCTCCGTCGATTTCTTTATCCTGTCAGACTCTTATTTTTCCTGCTTGCTTGTCTTCTTCTTGTTGTGCATTCTTCTTCTTCTTCTTGGCTTTTTTTTCTTGTCTTGCTTCTTCTGTTTCCTGCTCTCTGCTTGTTTCTTCTTTTTCCTGCTTGCTATCCTGTTATGAAGAAACCTAGCGCCAACCTAGCGCCAATCTAGCGCTGTCTTGCTGTATCACCATATTCTGCTGGGGGCCCGCTTCTAAACGAAGACTTAAACACACATCTACAACCTTAAACGTTTACGTTTATCTATTTTTTTTGAGTAGGGCTTTTTGAGCGCAGTCCATGTGTCAGGATCTCCAAACAAACAGACCTCCTCTGCAACCAGGTTGCTACCAAATACTAACACGGGCCTTTGCCACCGCACACAGTGCTCAGGTACATTTGACACGACAAAGATACGGAGATGAAAGTGATCCGAAAGTGAAAGTGATCCCAAAGTGATGAGGACAGCCGAACAAAGCGATTGGTCTGACTATGCCCTGGAAACATGAATTTTGCTCAGAAGTCTGCAGTGAAACATAGCAACACATGTTGGCGACCCAGGTCGTCGTGATGGTCTTGAAATGTGTTGTCCGACAACCGTGTAGTCTGAGCAACCTGTATACAGGCACACACGCGTATAAACATCATCGTTGTACTCACTTTCTGACACCATCGTCGAAACTGAAGCTTGTAAGGTTCCTTGTGAAATAGGTTGGATTCTGAGCCGTTGCAAAGCTCTAAAGTTTGCATCCAAACAAGTAGCCCTTGCAAAAAGTAATGTCTCCACCCAGGGAAGAAAGTACTGTGATCTTTGCAGTGCATTCATTGTATTCGGCCAAGTGCTTAAATTGTTCTTTAGTACAAGCAGAAGAGTTCACCTCCTTTGCTTTCGATTGTGAAGTGAAGCTACCAAACATGACGAACTCCTGTCTCGCCGGGGGGCGAGATCCGCTCGCGGCCATTGGGAGGCACCGGGTCCACTTCGTGCTCCTTGATGGAGAATGGGCGCGAATAGGGGTGGGATGAGCTACTTGCAAGTCCTCCCATGTGGTTGATCTTTTTGAAGGAATGTTTGCTCTGAACAAACTGTTTCAATTTCTCGCAACACTTTCACATCCTTGTAGATTGACCTAGGACCGTTCTTTTTGTGGGATGCGCTTCCCGATCCTCGGTGGAACATTTGGAAAGGACACTTTTCGGTGGCCCCACCGAGGCCGAGAGGCCATGTCCGGCGGGAAAAGAATCAGGAAGCCAGGCTTCGGGTGGATCTCCATCACCTCCTGAGCAGCGGAGCAGCGATTGGCTCGGATGGATCCACTACTGGATCCACAACGGGCAACGAACGGGTTGACCACGTTGGTTCTGAAAAGAAAAGGCGACTTGGGAACACCTGAGATTTGTCCAGCCTCCGAGGTTTCAGAACAAAACCATCCAAGCAACAAATTCGCTTTGGATGCATGCCGAATCATTGTCGAGTCTAGGTGACATTGCCATGATTTATGATTCAGGCTGAATGAGTATGATGAGCCAGCACCACCCAAAGGATGGTTTATAGACCCCGTGACTCTGACTAAGCATCTTCTTTCCAATAGCCACCCGCCTGCCATTTGCCCTGCCCACCCTTCAACAATGGAACATCGCCGCGGAGCCCCATCCAAATGCCTTTCATTTGGCCTGCAGTTGTCTTGGTCAAAGGCAAACCGGCAAACCTTCTAATTGAATCTATTTGAACTGTCTCCCCTAGGGTCACTTGTCTATGAATGAGGAACAAAGCTGTTGGATAGAGTGCAGTTCCCTGGAGTGGCCGTGAATCCCGAAACTCTGGCAAAATCCCACAAGATGAGCAGAAGAAGCCCCACGGTTTCACGAAAGCTCGGCGCCTTCCCATAGAGCCGCAAGGGCGCTTCCGGTGTGCACTGGCAGTAGAAAACGCCTGGGTTCGAGGCTGCCCATCCCGGTTTGGAGTCGTGCACGTGGCCCTCTTGCACCCAAAGGAGAGCACCCACAATACAAACACCACTCCTTGTCTGCGAATTACACTGGTTTCCGGCTGCAACTACACGTCCCCACTTGTAGGTCACACAGGTCACGGTTTGTGAAGGACTGCACCAGCAAGTTCACCACCCTGGTGCCCAGCCTCGAAACTCCTCACAGCAACGGTCCCCGGTACCCCTTCTGAAACGACCATTCCTTTGGACCTGTTTCTCCAGTCACTGTCAACCGGCCTGACACCAACAAGGACGCTGTGGCAGTGCCGTGGTCGTGGCGCCGGTTGAAGTGCCCCGGGCGATTGATGTTGGCCCAAAGCTGATCTGCCACGGCGTGTGTAGGAGCGATTGATGTTGTCGCGCCTGCGGCTTTGGAGCCTTTGGACACCTGGTGCACACTTGACCTCCGGTGTGTTCCCAGCACCTGCCTTGTTAGATTGCATGGCCCCGGAAAGGCATGGGATGGTGATTCAGCCGATTCCCCACTATTCCACGCTTTTCCAGTACTTCGGCAGGTCATCAAATGGTCTCATAGAGATTTTGGGTGAACATGAACCGACGTAATGTATTAATATAGGTTGGTTGACTTGTGGCGACATTCACCTTCTACCACCTGTCAAGTTCATTGAAGTAACCTCGACCCCCCAAAAAACACGACCCAGCTTCTGCGTCAGTCCGTCTAAATCACCCCGCATCTCGCCCCCTCCACACCCGACGCCGCGGACCTTCGATCTTCGCCTGCCAGGCGCTGAGGTGCCAACTCAACTTCTCCAGCAACTCCCGCAGCCCGCGACGGGAGCCGCAGCGGGCGACCAGGTCGCGGCCTTGGACTGGCCAGGCGGGCAGGGCGGCGAGGCGAGGCAACAACAATGACATTGGGTTGCCTTGCCTCCAGTTGCTTGCAGCTTCCCCCACTTGCCGGCCCTTGTTTTTCTTCGGGGCACTCTGCCAGCCTCCGCAGTTGCTCACAAATCGCCCCACCTCTTGCTCCTCCAAGTGCAAACACCACTCTGCCTGGGCACCAGTCAAGCAGCCTGGAACCACCGCCCCAAATTGGGGTAAACAGTGATGAGAACTGGTGCAACATTCTGGATCTCCAGCTTTTTGAGAGATTGAAACTGAACAGCCTAAAACCTAAAACAACTACCATTCATATCCTAGTGATCCTCTGAGGGTCGGCCTGCTGCCGGAAGATGGAAACGTTCTGCGGGCGTTGCCGGGCCGTTGCCGGGCCGTTGCCCTGGACCCCCATTCAGAAGTTCTGCCAAAGTTGCCAAACGTTCTGCCAAAGACTCTTCAAGTTCAGCTGTGTAGATGGATTGCTCCAGCTGCGACATCGTCGCGGGATTCCTCAAGTTTTTTCTGCATCGATCTCTGCGCAGTTCGATCGACAGTCAAGTCTAGTTTAGTCGCAGGATCGACTGGAAAGGCTTGGTTGTTCTTTGTTGGATCATTCAGTCTATTTCACAGCGGCAATGGATCCGCTCTGTGGGCCCAAAAGCATAATGAGTTCCTATGATCACTTCTTCTCAATGACTTGGTCCACGGTCTCCTCCAACAAACTGGTTCGTGGGAATATTTAAGATTTCAACTCTTGTCATTTGCATCATGTCCACTTTACCCTCTGAGCTTCCCGTTACCACCTTGTGCCTTTGGTCAAACTTTTGTTCCGTGCTAGCCTCTTCTTCATCGAACAATGGGACCATGGCTCTTCATGCTCTCCTCCTTCGATTGCGTCTAGGTAGGTCCAAAGTGCGGCGGAACATGGTTTGCGGCACTCTGGTCGCAGCCGTTTGGGAAGGTCCTGGAGCTTCTGAGCATGAATTCTACCCACAAACTGGGGGTCGATCGAGTCATTTTGTACAATCCTGATGCATCCCAACAAATCCCAACAAATGGCTCCTCTCCTCACTCCTCACCTCCCAAAACTCTTTCACGTTTCGGGCATCGCTACGAGTCACGCCACTGGACATGCTTTTCCAGGCGGCTGGGGTCTGCACCGGCGAGGGATGCGCGGCGGCGCATGGAAGCGTCCTGGTAGGGAAGAGGTGGGAAGAGGGTTTTTTGGAGGGCACCACTAGTTGTGGCAAGTGGACAGTTCCTCACCACTCTTGAACATCTGACGGAGGTAGTCAAGCCTTTGCGAGAATCATGTCGGAGAATGCAGAACAATGTGTGAAGTGAAACCACTTGCTCCGATGGCAAGCAATCTGTGAACTCTACTTGGACCATCGAAGGGGTGCGCTCCCTGGAGATTGGATGCTGCGCCGGGTAGTGCAGCGACACCCAGACAGGATGCTCCTTTTTTCTTTTCTTTGTTAAACGTGTCTTACAGTACGAGTCCCCCAGAAATGGTTCTCCGAGTGCGGGGCTTCCACAAACGAACGAGATGAGGTCTACACAGTCTATACACCAAGTTCGGAAAATTTCACTTGAGATCTGACCACGTCCCGTCCTACAAGTGTCA
Organism: Durusdinium trenchii; assembly: GCA_963970005.1. Taxonomy (NCBI): domain Eukaryota; class Dinophyceae; order Suessiales; family Symbiodiniaceae; genus Durusdinium; species Durusdinium trenchii. The sequence continues at coordinate 77,933 of CAXAMN010022262.1, read as the reverse complement.
CGCCCTGCACCGCGGCCACTGCGCAAAGAGCACGTGCGGCGTTCCGCCACAGCACCCGGCGCGCGTTGAGAAAGATCGGCACATGGCGCGGTGGGGACTCAACCATCGTGTCGCGCGAAGCGGAGGTTGGGAAGATCAAGCAAGCTTGTTGGTACTACAAGGTGGATCCTGCGGGCTTTCTGATGGCAACAAGCATTTGCAACTTCTTGGCTTCCCCCCTCCGCCAATCCACAAGCAGGGCTTCCCCCAAAAGATATTGCCAGGGGCGAATGGACAGTAGGTGCGGTTGACAGGTCTTATTTCACCAATCTCTCTACCTACGTGTCCAACAGCTCCGCATGTCTGCGGCAAAAACGACCTTTCTTCGGATGTCTGAAGAATTGGTCGGTACTTGGCATCACCGAAAACAAGGTCAACAATGGGCGGTGTGCCAAGTACCGAAAGAAGTTGTCGTCTAGTGGGACACTTCACGCAAGGGGTTGTAGTGCAATTCAAAACCCCATAGGTCCATAGGTGAACTCTACGGCTTCCACGCTGGATATTTGGGTGTCTCTGTTGATCATTCAAAGCACCATTCAGTGCTGCATGGCTCTTTGAGTCTTTGAGACTCTTTGCGAACTTCCTCACTTATGAGCTTGGTAAGTGTCTGATCCATAGCCTGATGAACCAAAGCGCCAGTGCCAGTGAGGGAAGATGACTATGTCGCTCGATTGACCCAGGTGGTTCTAGGAAACATCAACATCCATTGACTGCAAGGCGCTGCAAGGCGCTTTGAGAGGTGGTTTGGCCCCCCAACACAACGGCCAAAGCTTCCAAGTCTGTGGCACTATGTGGCACTGTTGTTCACACAAGTTGCGGACTTCCAGCTCGGATCTTTCATGTTGCACTGTACGGCTATGCCTGCAAATAAGAAGTAGAAATAGAGTTTTGGGGTCGATGCCGATACCTCATGATCATCCTATTTAGCAAGCAAATTCCACCCTTCAAGGGGAGACTCCAAACTCAGGCAGTGTTCCCCTTTTTCTCATTCTGTCTGCAGCGGTGCGGCATCGAGTCTGCCCACAGTCGGCATCGGTGTCGCGGCTGGAACACGCCGACCAATGGCGACGTGAACTGGATGGAACACGGCGCCGCTTTAATACACGAGGCCAATAAATCGAAGGCGTCCAAATCTTCCTGCTGAGTAGCAACACCCAAGTCATGGATGCTGATCTCTTTGTGACATCGAGAAAGGCAGTTTCCCAACACTCAAGACTTCACCCAGAAAGCACAGGGACATACAGGAACTGCTATTGGGAGGTTTTCAACTAGCATGCTTTTGCGGTTACGGCAGGATTGGTCTTTGCATCTTTGCATCTGCAGTCCACAAACGTTGAAACCAGGACGCCACGAGCGCTGTTGAAGCCCCGAGATTCCGAAATTTGGCAGCCTTCCGGTGGATTTGCTAAGCTCAGCTCGGCTAAGAAGCATTTACTGAAGGCCTTGGACACTTCTGTAGACCAAGAACTCTACAATGCCTAAGGTATCTTAAGGTCCTCATCAAGAACTCTCCAAGATGAAGGAGAAACTACACTTTGATCAACATCCTCTTTGCTGTTTTTCTTTCTAGAATGAGGTGAGCGCAGAACATGGCCTAACTCTTCCTCGAGAATCCATTGTCAGGTGCTTCGGTGCTCTGCATGTGACGAGTGAAATCCACATCAAGGCTCGTGCACAGAGACGTAAATGGTTTGGCCGTTCAGTTCCCCACGATCGAAGGTCTGTACCGCCTGTGGAACACGGGTCCCCGCGTTCGTGGAACAGGATCGTGGAACAAAAAAAGGAATAGGAAGATCCGCCTCAAACTCCATGGATAAATGAGGCGTTATGACATGGGGTGTGTAGATCACAAACATGTATTGTGCGGATTGCATATTTGATGATTACGTGTTTCATATGGACGGTGAGGGAAACAAAGTTGTTGTTTTGATGTGCGGTGTGAACCCCAACGGTGGGAATTCCCAGTAGTCCACAAGGTAACTGGTCAAACAGTCCGTTTCTTCCCAAAGGGGTAGCATCTTCCTGGGTAGAAAAGTCAAAGTACATTCTTTTATCCGTTTTGAGCGGGAAATTCCAGTCCCAAACTCAAGAATGTACCAGGGCCTGGGTCGCCTTGGTTTAGATCGGCCCAGGTTGGTCTCTTGTAGCAGTGTCCATTCCTTAGCATTCCAACCATCATTTTTGTTTAAACCGAACAACTCCGAACAACGATTGTTTTTCTAAGGACTTTAGATTACAACACCAGCTCAACCTTTCTTTCGTGGCCTTTGAAGGCTAGGGTGTTCATTTCGTCCCTTTGATCCCTTCAATTTTGGCATCCGACGCATCGGACCTTCTTGGCGTGTGAGGAGTTGGCGAAGGTGATGATGGCAACTCCACGCTCCACCTGATGAGACTGATGACTGGGTGAACCGTGTAAGCGAAAATCATCGAGTGGGATGGAAGGAGAAGTGCTGCATTGACTGTTGAGAACATGGAAACAAATTGGACACTGGGTTAACAGATTTAAACCTATTTTTGACACTCCAGATGAGCCTTTCTAATTGAACGTGGTCAATTGGAATGAAGCTGAAACTAATGTGGTATTGGAAAACCGAACGTGTCCCTGAGGTGCCGAACACGATTGATGGAGACCCACGGACTCGGGACTGGAGTTACATTCATGTCAGTCCCACGGGGTAAATGTAACTATTCCAGTCCCACGGATGGTCTGGGATATATTATTCATACATATTCATCCTATCTCTGTTTCCTCACTGAGGCAGGGTCCGGTTTCACCTGCCCGGGGGGGAAAAAACACGCATGCTCTCAGCAAGCGTTGGATGAGCTGCGGTGGCTGTGTTCTCGTCCCCTTTTCCACCGAAAAGAACAAACAAACCTGTGTCACCCTGTTGGGACTGCGCATCAAACACCGAGAGAGAGAGAGAGAGATCATCAAACACCGAGAGAGAGAGAGAGAGAGAGGGAGAGGGAGAGGGAGAGACACACACACACACACAAAGAGGCGCCCCGTTGTATCCTTGCCGCGGTGGAAGAACGGGAAAGCACACGACGTGACGGTCGGGTCGGGTGTGCGTGGAGCAAACGCTCCGGGCCTCGCATTGGGTGACGCGGCCAATGTCCTCGAAGGCTTCCTGGATGTCTCTGTCTTCCAGGTTCTTCGGCACCTGGGTGTCTTGACGTCGCATGATGGGTGGTCGGCGGGTTTTCATGGATGAGAGAGAGAGGAATGGAGGAAAGACCGACGGACGGCCCTTTTTTGGGGTTGGTGGATGTACACATTCTGAAGATAAAAGCAAAATTAGAGGATGTAAAGACACTGATTCCAAATTAAATCAACTTACAACAACTAAAAAGCGATGCTCAAACATATAATGGAATAACACGTAGAACATCGTAAAGAACTAACCGTTAACCCCTTCCCCTTTGGATCCCATCAGGTGCGGTGCTTCCAATCCGGAGAACCCATCAGAATGCGGCCGCTCTCTTGAGCAACTGGGAAGTTGGTTGGCACATGGACCTGGAGATGGACGGGTCGATGCGTATCATTTATAGCTCTGTTCATTCGGGTATCCGCGCAATCAACCGCAAAAGGCCATCCATCAACCCGGAGAGGTAGGTTGGAACCCATCGAGGATGCTTTTCTCCCCCGAAACCATGCCCAAAGCATTGGTGGGATGATCAATAGTGATTAAACAACAACCACATCACAGCCTTTATACACCCTGACCAGTAGTGGTTCCATCTGAGTCTGAGCCATTCCCCAACTCCTTACGCAAAACACCCTTCATCCCAGTCCTGAAAGTGCCAACACCCAGAGAAAAAACCTTCCTCCTGAGAGAGCCAGTTCCCCCAAAACATGCTATTTGATAGTATAGTATATATATATACATATGAGGAGCCACTACTTTGACCCCAACATGTTTTGACAAATGTTGGACAAATGGCCTTTTTGCTTTACCCACTTAGACAGAATTTTAACATCGGGTTGGCCAGGATTCTCTGCTTCCATGATGTTGCAAGAAGAGCTTGCCGGAGGATCAACCCTATCAACGAAGCATCCGAATTGGAGTCAATCGGAGTCCCCGAACCGCTGGACCGTACGCTGACGCTCTCGACCTTGGGGCATCGGTTCGATTTCCGGCGCAGAATGTGACACGCTCCATGTGACTTCTCTGCGGGAAAGGCACGTTGCAGACCCGGATGGTCTTCCGGACCTTCTCTGCCACCTTTTCCACTCGCTCCACCTGAGGAGATGTATTTCTCAAGATTGGGAGTGGACTTCCGGTTTGTGGAAAAACACACCGACACTCAGAGTCTTTGCCAATGAACTGTTTGCTCGAAAGGACAATTTAAAGATCTTTAAAACATATTTTTTAAGTCTCACACGAATAAGCAATGAAGGGTTCTTTTGTATTTGTATTTGCTGAGGGATGGGGTTACCATTTCAGTAGGTCTCGTATTGAGTGTTGGATCTGGGAACTGACTACATGGCAAGCAGCCTCACTCCACCAAACATCCAGTCATTCACCTATTTACCCCCTGGCATCATCCAGTTCAAATCCCTCAACTCCTTTCTCTCCCAGGTCCACACCCCTCACAACCCAGCTGGCCCCCCGAATCATGCGCTCCTCTGGGCTTCCCCGACGCGCTCCGGACGCTCCCGCTCGCGCGGGGCGAAGCGCTCGCGCGCATCACGCTCGGGGAGGCGCTCGCGAGGCGTCTCGCGCTCGGGGCGCTCGAAGCGCTCGCGCTGGGCCCCGAGGACCTGGGAGAGCGACGGCGGTCGGACCGGGGCTGGTGGATTCGACCGGAAGGCTGTGTGGTTCGTTTGCCGGAAACATGTGGCTGGCTTGCCAGATGGACCTGGCCAAACTTGTGGGGCAGGAATTACATGGAATTGGGCCCTTCAGAACTCATAGATTTGGAAGATCCAACGAGTTACTTCGACAAGAGCATCCACGCCAACCCATGGATTCCTTTTGCAGGTTTTTGACCCGTGTCAGGGCCTTATCAGGGTCACCAAATCTGGTTCTCTTGGTGTGATCCAGGAGTTCCATGTGGGTGTTCTGAACTTGAAGGGTAGAGGTACCCCCTTATACACTTACTTGGGACTAAACACCACCCGGAGCTGCTCCAGGCTGTGTACTTTTTGAAAGCCGCAGCTCCCACTGGCGCCACAATCTGGGGTCTGGACACGCTGCACCGGTGCAGCAGGTGGGGCCCTGCGCGAGAGGGACTTACTGAAGTGGAGTTCACCCCTTGTTCGTAAAGGAAAGTCGTCTTCCAAGGGACCATGTTCATCCATGTCATCCACTTCCATGCGATGTGTTTCTCAGACTTAGTAGCTTTCATTCTGAAGGGAACCGATTCGCAGGTTGCGGCCCGGCAAGGCAGGGTTGTCAAACCCCGTCTTCGTTCACTGCCGGATCGACCTGGTGTTGACAGCTTTTGAGAAATGTGTGAAGAACATCTGGTGTCGACCCGTTTGGCATACGTCAGGTTTAGAGGGGTTTGGGCTTCCCGGGCTTCCCGCAAATCTGCCGGATGAACAAAACCCAAAACCAAGGCGCCTCTCTCTTAGCACAATCAGACCTGCCCAGATGGATACAGCACCGATGAGCCTTTCACCCTCTTCACCCACCCTCTGAAACCCCAACACCTCAAACCTGGCAGAATGTAGGGCCTGATACACGGAATGGCCGTGAATGGCCCTGAAGACTCGGATGACGAGTCTTCCAAATACCAAGCAGGTGGTGTCTTCCACTTACCGATTTCAGGGATCCGGTTCACTCGGTAAGGCGACCTTCCAGGTCTGAGACCTTCACCACGCGGCCGTCCCCGGCCGAATGAGGCGAAGCGTACGTAGAAAAGAAGTCGACTGAGGTTCTAGTCGGGGTGGATCTGGCAGGGGTGACCAAAGAAGGTGCTCCAAACCCATCAAAAACATGAAAAAACCACACCTCCAAAGCCTTGGGTGGGCGATACCCTCCACATGCTTTCGAGGTATGGAGACGGCCCATCCAGGAACTCCCCCCGCGTTTTTGCGTCCACGTGAACACCGCCCATCTTTCATGCGGAGATCGCTGTGGAGTCAAGTCAAATGCCGCAGCCACATGAGGCACCACTGAAACTCAAAACATTGCTTCTTTGCACAAATTTGTGTGGTTGCTCTGGCCGCTGCGAATGTAGAAACTAAAGGAAACTGAATTCCGTCTTGGTAATCTAATCATATTCATCATATAACAAACTCGCAGCTGTAAGCTGTCCGACAAAATCGGAGAGGCTCATGTCCGCTTTGGCTGACTCGTTACTTGTTCTCCATGCAACTATTCTGAACCACTTTGGAGTCCAGTCTTCTACCCTACCCCAACTCCAGTTTCTTCTCTACACTACAATGTTTCTCTTTCAGTGACGTTGCATTTTAATGATGCTCAACACATTTCTTCTCCTTCAACCTTCAACAGACTTCTCGGACCCGCTAGACCGCGCTCTGTCGCCCCAGCACCGGCAGCGCCACCACGGGGGGTGGACCGGCACCGTCGCGCCGCGCCGCGGCGGGATCGAGGGCGATGGCCGCGCCCACGGAGCCGGTGGCGAGGAGGATGGCACAAGCCGCCAGGCTGAACTCCAAACCTCCGAGGGTGTCGGTCAAGTTGTAGGTGGTCATGGGGAGGTGGTCACGGATGTGTCGCATGAAGAAGAAGCTAGCCAAGCTAGCTACTAGTAACAAGGGCATCACTACTAGTAGCACGTTGGGGGCAGTGCCTGGCAGGGTCCACATTGGGATCGTTGGAGTCCTTCTTTGTGGGGTGGGGGTGGGAAGGGTGGGCAGGAAAAGGTAGGAACTGGTTTCTGTACACCCGCAGCCACTGTTAGGGTATGATGCTGTATTAATTTAGCATTGTTCTATAATTGTTATATTGTATTCAGGGAGTGTTCAAACATGTTCAGACCTGACCCCCACCAAAAGGGCATGATCCAGCACTGAGGGGAATCAAAATCGATTCACGTGGCCCTATGGCATCCTGAAAGTCCAGGGTTCACGTCAACAACAACTCAAACCATGGGCATATGGAATAGCTCATGGTGCCAAAAGAGAAGCACTGAAAAGGCTATCTGGTTGGTGAATGGACTTGTATCCATGATTGGGCCATCCATTCCCAAATGGAGGTGAATAAATATATAACACATGTTTAAAACAACCACTCAGATAGATGGACCAGGCTGCCAAAGTTGTGTCTTCTCAAGAGCAACGCAAATCAAACTCTCGATCTTGCATGGGCTGGGAGGCTTCGAGCTCTCCCAACAAATACATAACTTAGTCATACTTAGCCCTTCTCCAATCCGTGACTCATCTAAGTGAGAATCTACTACAAACGACTTTGGAACTGCTGACATCTGCTTTGGCTATGGTGGGGTGGGGTTGGGGTGGTCCATATGAGTCGTAAACGGAGGCCCTGGCTGACCAGGCCGGCCCGCCTGGTGCCAAGACCAGCCAGGCAATCATGGCTGCAAACAACGCACCAGCCAAATGCAATCCTGGATCAGCAAACTGCTGATACTGTACCCCAATCACCAGAAACAAACATACCAGCACCCTCCAAGAGGTGTTTTGTGGTGACAACAGGTTCCAGAAACCAGCTGGTAGGGCTTCAAAACAGCCTATTGCAGGGTCATGGTATTGGATTTTCTGCTAGGATGAGCCCTGACCTCCTAAAGTGACCCTTTACACATGACACAGATTGAGGGACGTCACAAGAGACACTGGACGTAACAGGATGAACATACCCTCGGGATCCACATACATCGTCTTTTTGGGATGTCAGGACCCCTTTCAACGGCCACCAAACATGGTCGATCCTTTCTTCGGAACTGCCTGCACGGAGCTCCTGTGCGCTGCAAAGCGTCCAAAACGGAGACTGGCTGACCATCGAACATGAACAGAATAGAGTACCAGGGAGGTTGTCCCACCAGGGTCTGGAACCCCAGGTTCAGTTCTGGGCCATATGGCCTTTTCCATGTGTTGGTCCCGAAACCACTGAGGGATATGTTCCTTCCATGCGTGGGACGAGGTGTCACACGTTCTCCTCCGGTCATCCACCAAGCGTCGAAAGACCTGGCAGGAGGGTGTGAAGAGGCTCCCCACTTGGCCAGAGCCATCAAAGTCCAGTCCTTTCAGCAAGAACAGCGAATCGGAACGATGTTGTGATTGACAATGCCGCATGCAAAAATAACTGGGCCCCCCCAAATAGTGACATTCTGGGACAACATGGGTACCTGGTATGTGTGTCTTTGTCTCTGTGTGTCTAACATCTGCAGCTTCTGTGTACCCCCAAAGAATATGAATCGACAGGTGAATGAATCTGTGGTTTCGATTGACAGCTCAGAAGCAAACAGAAACTGATGGTTCGGATCTTCGTTTCGTCCACGTTCAGGCGATATGACCTAAGAGACCCAGACGCCACGGCGTTTACATGTGGTTTGCCTTCCCCTCTCTCAAGGCGACCCCAAACTTTGGGTCGTTTCAGGTATCTTGCATCCGTCAGCACGACGCAACAGGTCGTTGTGCAAGTGTTTGGACTTTCTGGCTCGCCACTGGCTGAATTCATCAGGTCCACACCAAGAGGTAACCCGAACGTTTCAGTGTTTCAAAACCAATATCTCCTGTCCCTCAAGGATTGTCATTGATTCATGGATTATCTGATTATCAAGAAATGTCAAGGACTGAAGAAATTCTTGCCAGCACAAAGCCTCCAACACTGTGACACACAGCGCACAACACACATACACAAAGAGGGGCGGATCCCATGGCTGTCCTGCGGCTGCGCCAATCTGCATGGGTTCCGCGCCCGCGGAAGCACTGGCACCGCAGGCGGCAGCCAAGGCTTGCAGGAGGAGCCTCAGTTTGCCACCAGAAGCTTAACCTGTTCCAGTTTGGCAAAGGCTTACAGTAGGTGGCTCTTCATGGCATTACCTGGCCGTGAGGTCAGAAAGATCGCGAAATCCCCCAAAAGCAAATGCATTTTTGGATGGAGTGGCTAAATTGTTCTGTTCTCCGTTCACATAGAACATCATAGAAATCATAGAAACCTACCCTCCGAAAGCAAGTAGATTGAACCTACCCCTGTCTCTTTCGGCTTTCTGTGGTTTCATTGGTTTACCGGTAAAAGCAGTCCAGGTGAGCCCAGATGCATCTGCTAATTTTTCAGCTAGGGTCCGTCTTGTCCGGAAAATCGAAAGACACAATGTTTGATCTCTCAAATCCATAGACGGCAGCAAAACGATCTTGTGACCTTGTAAACATACCCCCACCCAGCAAAAGGGCCCAGATTCCCTTCATACTATGGCGTGGTGTGCTCAAAAGCAAAGCCCTTCTTCCAGTGTTACAGAATGACATTTATGCCTGAAGAACGAGATCCCTTAGATCGGATGAATCATATTCAGGCCGGAAAAACGAGTCACCCACCCTGCCCAAACTGATCCTTTCATGGCCACAGTCACTGCGGCGCGCTCTGCTGCCCTGCGCACACCACGGCGGCAGCACCCGCAGCCGAGGCCGAGGCGCCGCTGGGGCGCTCCAAGAAGAGCACCAAAGCGCCAGCGAGCAGGGAGGACCTCGAGCAGCGTGGGGTGAGTAGACCCACGAATCTTCACGAATTCTGCAGGGTCACGTGAAGACGAGTGGATGAGTAGACCCCTCCAACTTGCGCCTGAGAAGACTTGGTGTGGACATTTTTCAAAGGGATGATGTCTGACAACTCCGCACAATCCATTCAATGGCCTGGTCTTACCTTCTGAGCATTGGGCCGTTGGATGAAAGGATCCTTCGACCTCTTGGCCTGCTATCCTGCTTCAACGCTTTGATGGGGAACCCGCAATGCCAACAAACAGCAGCAACTCGGAGATAGACGTGGTCTTGAAACATCCAACTCGAAGACACAAGAGACATCAAGAGATCCGTTCATGCGTGGACAGTGCTTGATTCCATTCTCTTCCCCTGTATGCGCCGCTTCGCTCGCACCGGGGCTCCATGCAGGGCGGCCACAGCCGCCTGGCCCAGGTGACAAATCTTCACCGGCCTCGGGCGTCGATTCTCGGGCGCCGCTGGTTTCACATGGTCTAAGACCACGGAAGGAGCCTCATGTCGTTGAGGATCAATGACCAAGACCAAGACCATCATCACAGTTTTTCACTTCGTGCTATATAGAAATACGTCAAAATAAATGTTTCGAAGTTTCCCAGACTCCGTAATACCTTTCACACTGTGACCCCGCCTTCGGACACCGACACCCTTTCGGTGTCAAGAACAGAAACTGGAGTCTCCATAGATCCTTTACTTCCTGCCTTTCTTGCGACTCGTCCCAGGGGCAGTTCGGGGTCGAACTCCTCCTCGAGCTTCTCCAAGGCGCCGTTTGGAAGGCTCACCGGAGCCATGGCCGAGGCCACCGTGGGGGAACACCCCCGAGCGCAACGTTGGCACTCTCAGGCCTCAAAAGGTTTTTGTCAGGCTTTGTGTGGTTGCTGCGGACAGTGTGGCGCAACATTCTATCAACAGTCTATCAATTAGCATTGTTTACATTAACTATGTTTTGTGTTCTATCTGAATTTATGCAACAACCTGCATTGTTCATATGACATGAGGAAGCTGCAAACTCACGATGGATTTACAGTTGTATGTTATGTGTGTATATATATATATCTATTTTGTTTTAGATAGAACTTCTTGGAATCTTCATGGGGATTCTTTGGATTCACTTGGACAATTTCATTCCAAATCGATTCGCTCGCCACATGTCGTCTGGTGCTTTCTCGTCCAATCCTTTGAGCCGCCGATCCTTTAAAGAACGCAGTGTCAGGCCCACCGGAGAGGCGGAGAGGCTGACCGCATTGGCAGTCTGATCAGTCTGTTAGGGGATCCAAACACCCATGTCAGCCCCCAAATCTTTGAGCATGTGACAGAAAAAGACATGTTGAAGGAACAACTTCAGCCGTACTGTTGCCAGACAAACCAAAGTGAAAAAGGAACCAGTACCAGTACCATACTGTACCACCATGCCCTTCACTCCAACATTTCTGGACTGACTGGACTGGGTGTGGTCCTAGTCTGGCTACAATCCTACCCACCATGTCGCAGGGTCACATCTGGTCCGATACTTCAGCACACCTCGACTTCTCGCTGAAGAGATCGGACCAACATCGGCGACGCAGGGCGAGTCCATGACCATAAAGCATACCTATGCATATCACATATATATATATATTAATATAGATAATATATAGATATATATCACAATAGACACCCATCAAAAAAGACTCTTTTCGGGGCTATTATTAAACACCCCTTGGGCCCCTTGAGGGCCCTGGTGTATATATATATATTATAATTACTATTATGTACGGCAGTATAGATCCATCTTGATTGGTCTGGAGTCCAGAGATCATGAAGATGAACTTCGCATTGTTCAACGGTTCTTGTGGCCAAAAGTTGTTGCAACGGTGACAACTCCTGAACCACAAGCAAAGGCTACAATCCGGCCTGTCCCACTGCAGCATCGGCTCAGGCCTTTGCACAGCATTGGGACATGGAGGAATTAAAGCTATGGTGTTTTTTAAATGTTATTTTTTGATCACGACTACCCTGACTACCCTGACCTTCAGTTTGACAATCTAGGATTGCCTGGTTCCACTTGTTTTGTTGCATTTTCTTATGAGGGTAACTCACCTACCCCTGACAGGGTAGGTATGAGTTAGCTAAACAGGTGTACAATCGCCCGCCAAACTGCAACAAACTGCTAAAGCCCGCCGTTTGCTCGCCGTTTTCTTTCGGCTTTGATATAAACAGAAGCTGGAGAGCTGTTTCCGATCGCCACACCGGATGGGGTGTGATGGCTTCGTCAGCTTCGTACCGTCTGCGCACCGTCCCCAAACAGTTTTGACATGTTTTGACCAGTGGTCTTTGTGCGGTCGTTTGGACCCCATGATCGACCAAACATCTTCGGGAGATGTCGGAAAAGAAGGTTCAAGTCTCGTGAATGCGGGATGGATGAGGTCGTAGACGGTACGATACATCAAATCGACGTTTATTTTTTTCTTTGCAGCCTTGAGAGGTCCGTGACCGCAGGCGAAATCATCAGGCTGACTACACTATCAAACTAACCGGGTCTTTGGATCGGGACAAACTTGACGCTTGCTCAAGCACTTTTGGTCTGAGCCAAGTTTGAGTGATGTCACCTGCCCAAATCCGGTGAGACCCTCCTTCTTTTTCCTCTGATTTCCTCTGGTTCGCCCAAACATATAAGTGATTTCACCTCAAATCGGATCATTGAGTTCTTCCACCGGGCGAATCCACACCATGAAACGGCACCCGTTTCCTCCCCCCCGGTCGGTCCGTTGAGCTCCCCAGCCGCCGGTACGGTGCGGGTCGAGCACCCCAAACAGGAGCGGAGGGTGCACTCTCCCAAGGAGCCTCACCCGGCAAGGTGGAAACTGTGGTCATGTATACTATCTATCTGTCTGTTTCTATTACAATATAACTTGTATATATTCATATATATATATATATTAATATATATATATTAATATATATATATTAATATATATATATGTTCTAAGAACTCAACAACTATCCAGCTGTGATGTAGGACGTCTTGAACAAACATCGATGCTTTCCGGGGCTGCACACGCTTCGACCGTTTGCAGGTTTGCAGCGACCAAACATCGAATCGGCAGAAAGGGCTCCAATCACCGAATGCACCGGGCGGCGTGCTCCAGAGTCCTTCCTTTCGACGGTATCCAGACAGGGATCCGAGCAGTCGAAACTCTATCGATCAATTGGTCGGAAGGGGATCCAATAGGTCATCTGGATCGACTCTTAGGGAAGGAGATCGGAAGATGCAGGGAACCTCCAGGACATGAAACTTGATCGAACATTCCTTGCTGGCCGACGAGTCGCAAGAAGAACTGAGAACCTACCTCGCACCTCGCGCCGGGATGTGTGCCTCCCTAGCCCAGCTGCCCTTCCCTGCTCCATAGCCATAGCCTGGGTCGCAGGGCTTGGGGGAAGCTGGATCGTTTGATGGGAAACGTCAGCAAATATCGGCCGAATCCGACCAACGAACGAGTTTTCTTTGACGCAACGCTTAGACTCTCGAGACATGGGAGTTCCAAGCCCCGGAATCCTTGAACCAGTTTTTAAAGACATGTGTAAAATACATCCCCACTCACCTGTACATGAAAGCCATCATTGAGTTTCACCCACACATTGATCGCCCTTCCAGAGTCACAAGAGCCACAGAAACCAATCACCAGGGAAAAAACACATCTTTAAGGATCTCAGTATGATGCATAGCATGTTCACGCTGACTTCCACATTTTGACCCAAGGACCCATGAAAATCATCCTGCAAGAAACAACCGCCTGAGCGCTTCCTCGTGATCCTGAGAATCTGGGCTCCACACCACCGCCACCGCCACCGCCGCCTCTTCCCGACGGTCCATAGCCTCGCAGTTTCCGGCGGGCGCGGTTCAGGTGCAGTGGGCCACGTCGTTGTGGGCGGTTGTGAAAAGTTCTTCCAACGCCCAAAAGCGATCGTGGACGTTCTCCACGATCGCTTCCAGTTGGAGGTGTCGATGTGCAGGGTCGATGTGCCCGAACATTGCGCCCGAGAATCGATCGATCACGCCGCACTCTCGACAGGGACTCGTCGGCAGAAGAATGGCATGAGCCGTATGGGATCCTCAAAATTCATGGCACGTGTCGTCCTGGGGAGCGTCGCTCTCTTTCAAACCAACCAAAGTCATCGCCAGGAAGCGCCATGACGGCCCCAGAAAGGGTAAAATAGAACACATCGTGACCCAGCAAAAGACCGAACAGTATAGATCTCGATCTCCACTAAAAATGCAAAAGGAACAGCTTCTACGTATTTGAACCTGTATTTTCCACTCCCCATCTGGGATTTTCGGGTCGCTTCGCGACAACAACCGCCAGCCCCAGTGGTTCTCAAAGAAAGGGTAAAAGAAGTCTCTTTTATCACTCTATTTTTGGACCCTCTTGCAAATTGTTTAACCGTGTCTTACTTGCAATTTGCAAGCAGTGTTGGATCTACTTTTCGACCCCCTTGAAATAGTCGATAAATAGAATTACTATCTACAAAAACTAAAGACATTGGCAGGCTGAGACACCAATAAAACATACAGGTGGTGCCCACAGTAGATGAGTTGTGATTTCATTACCAGCCAGAAGAAGGGATATTTAAAAATATGCAAAGAACCTAAAACCGCTCCTACAATTGCATTCCCCAACCAAATTCTCCACATCACCTATCTCAAGTCCACCCTTCACCCATCCGTGCTCCACCAATTCCTTCCAAATACCCACACCCTTTCTTACAGTGATCGGCCAATCTTGCCATTCCAGCAAATTGAGCACCTCCTCGATTTCACCAGAGTTGACAGAAATGCACTTCCGCGAAACAATTTTGCTTTTGCGGGCCGTTGCCGAGAGCACTTCCGAATGTTCCGGTGTAAGTACGGTAATAGCCACTATGTTCGATGTGGGAGGCGTGGTCTGTGGTGGAGGCAAATGCCTTGAAGAGGCGAAAGGCGTGTGTGCAGGAACTCATCACCACTCCTTCCCCAACCACCTTTGCGGTACAGAAAACTACGGTAAACATAGGGTAAGCCGGTAAACTGTATTCCAATCTACAGCGAGTGGTCAAACACACACACACACACCAAAGGGCCCTGGTTCAGTAGGTTGTACAGAAACATCTTTCAGTTCGCAAGAGCTACTAGGCCTGATGTGGCTCGCTTCACTATTTCCTTATATAGAAGGAATGTCTTGACATGGGCTTGGCCGAGGATCAGGCACTCTCGTGCAGGCAGATTTTGGTCCAGGGGTCACTGAGAACAATGTAACTAGTGAATACTCCAAACCCATGGGGTGTCTCGCAGTACAAGTTGATCTCTAATCTGTGGTTGTCGTTTTTGCAAGCAAAGGCATCTGCCCCAGTTCAAGCGCCTTCATCATTCCAGCCACCTCCTCCGCCCTTGCTGCTGCCCTTGCCACCTGGACGGTCAAGCAACCTGCGAACACAATTTCTTGTTTTAAAGGTAACGAACCCTCATTCATTGATTGTTGTGTTATTTTTGGTTTAGCTGCTTAGTAAACACATTGAGGGAGCTAGGATGCTACCATGGAAGACATATGTCACATTTGGGCCAGAAACTTCCATTGGACCATCCAATCCAAGGATGGATGGATCACATGGGCAACATGGATCCTGTTTTGTGAGTTTTGAAGTTGTTTTCACAACTTGCTTTATCAAAGACAGTGTGTGAACCATCAGCTAATCCTCTAGTGACTGATATTCGAACATACTTGTTGCGGTCAGCATAATACATGACTGTCTATCCAACCAATCCCAGGCTCCATGTGAATCTCCCATAAATACTTGAACTAGACTCTCCGAACCTCCTTGACGAACTTGACTCTCACTCCAAGGGCTCCAAAAAGCCATCAACCAGGGACTACATAGATCGATGAGCTTGCCGACGGGTGTGCTTTGAGGTCTTTCTTGGAGTGCCGGAGTCACGCTCCAAAACCACGCTCCGACCCCATGGATCCATCCCACTGGGCACCTGCCTACCCACCCTGATTGGCACCAGACTCTTGATAACTAAAAACATCCCAGACATGAATTGTAACACCTCCGGTTATTGATCAACAGTCTACATTCCTAGGAACAAGAAGCTACTAGGTGGAGGCCATCGCTATTAGGTTGGAGGCCATTCCTACTATGGCAACAAGAAGCTACCAGTAACACGTTCTCTTGAAAAACACTTCGAACATTTCTTAATTCATCCCCCTGGGCGCTCCCCGCCACTCCCCCGCCGCTCCCACGCCTTCCCAGCCCCAGTCATCCCAATCGTCACGGCGATCACGCCACGTGTCGCGCATGTCGCGGCGATCGCCTCGGCGGGTTTGGTCTAGGCCGAAGACTGAGTCAACTTATTTGGAGCTTTCCCGAAAGAAGACATCCCAAACCCAACCTAATCCTCCGTGTCATGTACTACTAATAATTTGTTGCATGAATCACCCACACACCAAAATAGTAATTCTTATAAATCTTGGATTGGCTTAATTTCCAGGGATCGGGAATTCCAGGGATCTGGAACCAAATTATCCACTTTTGCTCACGAACTATGCAGTCTGTTGTCCTACAGCGATCATGAGATCTGTGTTCGTGACACTGCAAGAGGCGCGGTCAGACTTGATGTCGGGTGTGGGAGTCCTACAGAGCTGTCCAAGCCACCTTCCCCAACGGTCTTCCATGTGATATTTACCTACATTGACCCTCAAAACATCTTAAAACAACATAAAACAACCCAATGTAGACAAATACACTCCCTGAAATACTCATGGAAGTCAGCAAATTGCAAACGGCCCCTTGGATGGGATTGACCATTTTCTATCCGAATACCAAACAGGTGGTGCCATCCACTTCCACAATAATCATAATATTCCAGGACGTGTATACTGTATATGTATATATATATATAAATATATTAATTATATGTACTTGAAGTATCTTGAAGCACTCTGGTCCCACAGATCATTTCCACCCATGGATTATTGGCTTCGTTGCCTGAGCTTCCGGGCTCCACTCGTCGAACGCACGGCGCCTCTCGCCCTTGCCACCTTTGCCTCCGCCTGCCGAAGGGCGTTTGGGCTCAGGATGGCGAAGGGCGTGTGTCTTTCCATTGTGATTCTTGTTTCTAATAGCTTCTTGTTACTACTAGTAAGGCACTTGTTACTAGAAGCAATGCCCTTTGCTCCTAGTAGCTTCTTGTATTGTGATTCTGGTTTTTCTTGTCTTCTTCTCAGCTTTACAGATCGACTGGGCAGGTCGGGCCCATCCGAATCTTCGTCTCACGGAGCTCACGGTCTCAAGGATTTTCGTGGACTCAACGGACTCAACGGAGACTAAGCTAGACACCCTATAACAAGTACCTCAGCCGGATTCCAAAACTGGTTCTGACCACAGACAACGACTGCTCCGATCCGACACACCCCACAGCCCGAGTCTTCGACTCGTTTGGTATGTATCCCCAAAAGAAAGCGAGATCTACTCACCTTAAAATGACTTTTCAGGGCCCCCCAAATCGATATTACTTCCCCCAAAACGAAACACCGAAAGCCAGACATCAGAGTCGTCACTTTTTCCAGCGCTCCGCGGAGACCACGGTCCGCCTCGTTCACTGGACCAGTCCGAGCGGTTTGGGCCATCCCAGGCCTCGCACCGAGCCAATCTGAGGTGCCAAGGTATGGGGTCAGTCTGTAGTTGACTTCAACAAGTTGACTTAGACAAGTTGACTGTTGTGTATTGTTGTGTCCTTTCCAGGTGACGTGTCTTGTTTTCTCCTGAGTTGAGGTATCTTTGTTCGTGAGCCTTCTTCCAGGTCTGAGAGACAAGCTTGTTTCGAAGAACCATGTCAGGAGCCCCGAGCCCGAAGAGTGAGTCTGAGAAGGTATGGGATCAAAAGAACAGCTGGAAAGGATTTTGTTTTGGTGCAAGTGCATGGTCAATTTCATCTTCATTGCTTTGTTAGGGTTTTAGAAGGAGTTGACACAAGGTTTTGTGTGTCAAAAGGAAGTGTGGAGTTGATATTTCTCTTCTCCAGAAGCTATATAATACTTATAGACACCCTCAGTCAAATGATGTTTGGCAGCTTCTTTGGCTCATCTCTACTTGATCTTGCCGTCTTTGTGTTTCGACCTCCGGCCTTGGCCGTCCGCGTGCCTCCCCAAAAGTCCTCCGCGGTGCGAAGCCGGGTGTGGCCGGTCGGATGTGATGGGAGCTTTGGACTCAGCAATCGTTTTTATGTGTTCATTACATATTTCCCCAGATAGCAACAGCTATGGGGTTCTTACTTCAAATAACAATGAGCTGGCTGTGCGCGTAGTGGAGACAGATGGGGCCTATGCTGGTATAATTTTCTTTTTCATTGGCATGGGCAATGGGATGGCATGAGTAGATACCAAGATTGCGGGTCACTCTCCAAGCCTCATGACTCATTTTTGCTGGGAGCATCACTGACAAAGATGTCCACTACCACAAACAAAAAAAGCAACAAATCCACCAATCTGTGCTCAGGTTTTTCTTCATGCAGTGGATGTGGCATTTACTGATACAAGGCTGGATCCGGGGTCTCCGCTTTCTTCTTCAACCACGACCAAAACGGAGGGAAGTATTGTCGAAGAAACAAATGGTACACCAAAATACCTGTCTTCCTCCAACGTCTCAGCCCAAAGTGGGCCAAGTGAAGCCACCTCACGATTGGGCTTAACGCTGCTCAAGGTATCTGGGACCAACAACATTTAATGAAGTATGCTAAACATATTCGCTGGACACGAGGCTGAATTTTGCAGATGAACCTCAGAAAAGGACCCTGAAACCAGAACCGCTTCCCCGCGCGCAGGGCGCCGGCGCGCGGGGCGCCGGTCCTCCTTTTGGGAGGCTCGTGTGGCACCGCGGCCGCGCACCGCTCGGACCTGGAGAAGAGGAAAGGACCCGTGAGGAAACGACCTTCGAACAGAGCTATTTGCTCCTAGTAGTAAGGCCAGGAGCCCCGTTCGTAGCGTCCTTGCTCCTAGTAGCGATGCCCTTGCTCCTAGGAGCAAAAATAGAGGTCTAGTTTTAACTTTCAGCTACTACTCCAAAAAAATCCCAAAAAACCTCTTACTCATTTTGAGGTAGTTGGAGTTCTGAGGACAATGTTCAGACCAGGTCCTCTATGACACCTCTCAGGCAAAGACAAGTTGAAAGATTCCAGTGTAAAGCCATCCCAGAAATAGGACAGTCTGTGCACTCATGGTTTCCATCCATCCGAGCACTGTGTAGATGTGTAATGGAAGCCGCAGCCATGCACAAGTTATCACAAGCCGGTGAAGCTATTGGGAGGAGACACCGGACCACCGAACTATGATGGCACCACACTGAGGGATGTCCCATCTGTAAAGACACCTCCGGACATGGGATGCCCATCAGTCCTGGAAAATCTCAAGATCGGACGAGGCCAATCTTACAGCCACTGACAGTGGCAAGCCCCCGCCTGTGTTCGCGCAGATTGCTTGGTCTGCTTCCGAACCTGGGAATCTCCCGCCACGAAAGCTGCACTGCGGGTACTGCGGGGAGTGTGTCTTAAGAATGTCCAAGAATCAACGGCAACACCATGAGATGACATCTGGGAATCTGAAGGAACCCAAACCATCCATGGGACCGGCTGGCATATTTTTACCTACATTGGGGTGATTGAACAGAGGTCAACGTAGGTAAATAGTCAAGCATTACACAAGACCAGGAAGCGAACATTGAAGAGGTTCCGAACGTGATAAACAAAACAAAACAAAACACACCTTAAGCCTTTGGGACCGGCAGGACAGAGAAAAACACATAACGGAGATATCGTAAGACTATGATTTTTGTAGCAGTGCTTAGTTTCCACCCTAGTAGTGATGGCCTCCTAATAGTGATGGCCTCCAACCTAAGATCGATGGCCTGGGAGGTCCCGGACTGGGCCACCATGCCCAACGGCGCCAAGAGTGCAAAGGCAGGGCGGGATTTCACGTTGTTGCTGTTTTTTTGGGCGGTTACGAGGGAGTGGCTCCTATTTTCCGATGTCATTTCAACCAAAGAAGACCATTGAACTAATTCAACATTGGAAGGATGCTCTTAAGCGGAAAAAACAACTCAACGAGTATCACCCAAAAGTTGGAATCAACTGGGATTGCACCCTGGAAGGTCCAAAGACCACAGCGGCTAGAGGCATCTTGTGGTGATAGAACACCCTCTGATTGACAGCTGCCGAAGAACGGTAGTTAATACATTGAACCACTATGACCTTTCTTTTGGAGGACCTAGCACTGAGACTAAAACAGTGCCTTTTCTGATCAAAACAAGTGTTCTATAGGTATTATACAGCGATTTAGCGGCTGAGACTGGGGTATGTCATGTGTTTCACAGCCTTTCTGAGAAGCGGGGTGACTCTAGGGTGCATTGCTCCGTCACTTCGGTGACTTCTCCCCCCTCTCCGTTGCTTCGCCACGCGGCTGCTCGAAACAACCCCACATCCTGCGGCCATGGCACCATCTGCCTTTGCGCCACCCTCTGGCGGAAACCTGGTGCCCCAGAAACCCTCCTCTCCCGGTGAGGCAAAGAGAGGTGGAAAGAAACGGGTGCCAAATTACAGTCTCCAGAACCACCTGGTGGTTGAGGGCTGACCAAATGTCAACCATCTGGCCGAAAATACCTGCGGGATCCGCAAACAGGGATGTGGCATGGGGGAAGCTTGAGAGCTTAAACAATTGACCAACAAACATGTGGAAGGGGGCCCTTCTGGCTGGTTCGGTTCATTCGGAACATTGCCTTCCCTCACCTTTCGTCGGAGTTTCTTGGTGGTTTCGGCAACTGTAGTTTGTGGTGGCTGAAGTCTAGCTGGTGACAAAATGATGCACTTTTCTTTCTTTCTTTCGTTCTCTCTCTCTCTCTCTAGGAGGTTTCCCTTCTTGCGCATTCTGCAAATAGAATTATGGTTGCCAACCCCTTTTCAACCACCCCAACTCGCAGGCAATCTGCAGTGCCATGGATTGTTTGGATCGAAACATAATGCAATTCCACACTGAGAAGCTAATATCTGCTTTATCGCACTCACTAAAGCCAACATGCTCCTTTTTGAAACGCTGCGCATTGCAGAGCTCTGATATGGCACAAACAAAACAATTGCCAATGGCGATTCAATCCAAAAACCACACACACACAACATCACGATACTATCACAATACTTGTGACCCCAAAAAGGCTCCCAGCATCTCCCAGCCTTCCCCCTCGGTTGAGCTTGTTTTTGGGTGGAAAGGGGGTTTAGGCGGTAGAAAGGTGTTCACCACCTCTTGCGAAATCGCTGGTCTGCCTCCGCGTCCTCGAAGTCCCGGAACTCGCTCACGCTTCATCTGAGTGCAGCGGAGTGCTTCGGTCGAGTGCAGTGGGAAAGAACGGGACATACTGTTTCTGGATGGTCTTAGGGTCTAAGCTTCGATGGAATGTACGATGCCAAGACTGCTGTGGAGTGCACATACCTGAGAATTGGGGTCTGGATGGACTGGTCGAGGGAGTGAGGTGCGTGCTTCAGACCAACATCTTCTGAGACCTATGAAAAACGGGCGAACGCACCTGGGCTGACCCGCTAAGCAGGTCCAGTCATCTCGTTGTGACACGCTGGACCGCACCAACGCCCATCACTCGGCCAGGCATCGAAATGTCTGCACCACCCAGCGCATGGTTCGCGCACGGTTCGCGCACGAAGGTGTCCGTAGCCCGGCAAAAGCACATGAAAGGAAACCGAAAACCCATCCGCAAATACCAAACTTTATTCTTAACCTGGAATGCAGTGGTTGAGGGCCTAGGTTTCCTTCACCATCCTTCCTTCACCCAAGAACTAACTACAACCAACCCAGCCGGATTTCTCGTGGATTTGGGTCAAACACTGAGACACGAAACTTCCATCTCTCCCTAAACCGGAGAGCCAAGACTTCCACATCCGTTTTTCAGGACCGTGCCATCCTCCCAGAGCGAGCTTGAAAGTCGTTTGTGAGCGCGCAGAGAGTTGTGATGTGGAACACCAATGAAACCATGGGCGCAAACACCGACGACGACGACACTCACGGCCTCTGCAAACACGGAAAATCTCACCGGTACCGACAGTACCGACCTTTAAGGGGACCGACCGACAGTACATCATCGAGTTGTTGAGGAAGAAGCACCAGCTGGCCCAGCACAAACATCCTATCCTGCAAGCTCCTCTCCTCTGAAAGGGCAGCAGTTCCGCCATCTTGAAACTTCCACATCTTGGGCCACCCCACATCACGAGGCTCTGTGACCTTCTTCTTCTTGGTATCCTGGTGCGGAAGAGAAACCCAGAAAGACTCTCGACCGCTCTCGGACCAGGGACCATCCATTTTCCGGAATTAACACCGTTCCCAAAATGAATGTCAAAAGTAAACTCCGTTCTCTCCGTTTCGAATTGGCCAGGTTCATCGCATTGTGAGCCTCATGAGCAAGCTGCAAGCTGGCTTGACACTAGCCACTAGCCGAAGGCGGCTAAGGAGGAGTGCTTGAAATAAATGAAAGCATCGACCGTGTCCGATGTTCGGAAATGAACAGCCGCTGACCGCGGACCGGCACCCGCCTGCACCCGGATCACGTCATCGAGAGTCATGCCCAGCTTATCATCCGTGCCGGCTGCGCCGCCGGGACCCTGACCAAGAAAAGCGATGTCTTGATACACCCCACCGACAGCAACATAAGGTTCATGTCATTTGATGACATAAAACATAGAAGGAGCCAGTTTTCATTGTGTTTGTTTTTGGTATTTTTTGTTCTGTTGTTCTTTCAAACATAGAAAGACCGAGTTTTCATATCCTCTGGCCGACGTTGTGGCCCGACGTTCTGTCTCCCTAATCCTCCTGAATCTGAGAAAGGTCCATCTATATCCAGCGCCCATGACAGGCCATAAAGCCGGAAGATGTGACCAGTGTATATGTCTATCAGAATCAGGTTTGAAAAGACCTTGGAACTTGGGACATTTGCCCAACTCATCTAGCCACTAGTGCTGGGGATGACCCCGGCAGGGTGGTGTCAACTGGAGGGAGCTGGTGGTGTCATCACAGTACTGACAGCACAAACAAGGATGAACACGTACATGTAGGTGCCAACAATGGAGATTACATGAGATCACCATGTCCACATACGCATGGAGCTTCACTTGCAATCAGGAAACATGTTGCTTGAGACTCGAGACTGACAAGTTGAGAGACAATGCCTTGCATCTGGGTGCTTTCAGGAATCAACCAATAAAAGATCCAAACTGAAACACACTCGTGCGTGAAGCGCTTGAAGATCTTGAGATGCACCGACACTGTTTTCTCAGACACGCCCTTGGCACGGCCCTTGGAAAGAAACCGCGACATCGGCTGTGTCGCTGGTCAGCACCGGCAATTCTGGATTTTCGAGTCTTGTTGGGGACCCGGATTGACTGAGGTTGCCAGCCACTCGGTTTGTTCTGCAAGGGCCTCACTCCTTGCGTACAGATTCAGAACATCAAGGTCGGAAGGCGAAGAAGCGAGTGAACGCACCGCAGTGAACGCACCGCTGTGAAGCACGGTGAAGCGAGTCCACCATGAACAAAAGAGTTCATCCAGGGATACAAACCTGTCCGTGAAGTTTCTCATGGACGAGATATTTTGCCGGATATCTGTCGAAAACAAGGAAACCACCAAACGACCACCTACAGTTAATTGCCCTCGAACACAGGCATTTGGGAAGGAACACCTTCCACCCAAAGGAATCCACCGGTTTGGAACATCACTTTCCCACCGTCCTGGGCTGAGGGGGGTTCCGTCTCTGCCAGGCCCGCCGGGTGCCGTCCCCAGTGCCTTCGGAGCTTTGCCAGGCGTGATGGCCTTGGGGCTACTAGGAACAAGAAGCTACTAGGGGCTCCTGGCATCGCTACTAGGAGCAAGGACGCTACTAGGGGCTCGTGGCCTTACTACTAGGAACAAGAAGCTCCCGGATTGAGCGGGTGATCGGACGAGGCTTGGGCCAGGCTCGCCCTGTCGAGTGGAAGCCCCAGATTTGGAGCTGGTCCAAGAGAGCGTGGTGATGCTTGGTCAAATGACACCAAGTAAAGAGAAAAAAACACCGTTCCAAGGAATGATGTTCCCATAGTCTTACACCGGCCACAGCACACCGACATGGTCTTGACACGATTCTAGTGTACAGTGATAATTGTTCAATGTAATCACAGTATTGTCCCGAGCCTATATACAATAAATATGAAACATGACATGTTCAATGGATTTTTTCTATGCTGACAAACGTCGTGCACGCATGTAGGGACCGCCACTCATTCATGGTAGTTGGGCAGCGGACTCGGCAGGAAGTGCTACCAGGATCTCGCTGCAACATGGATGTTAGGCTCCACAAATCCGCTATCTTCAAGGAATTCACAAACGCAGTCCGCGATCAGCCACCTGATGTCATCAAAGTCATGCTGGAATGAACCGTACCGGACGGCTGGGAGCTAGTGACAATCGCCGAGACATTCCACGAGGCCCATGCTTTGGCCGATATGACTATGAAGGAGTTTGCTGGAGAATTGAGTGCTATCCAGTTGACTGACTCGGAAGCTGCCGGTGACGACCAGGAAGAAGCATGGGCTTTTCGCATGGACCGCCGTGAGCGCGGCGGAGAAAGCTGGGAAGTTGGAGCCAACCGAGGGCACCCAATGACGACGTGTCAGCTTTCCTTCGATCGCTCTGGGCCCTTGTTTCAACCGATTGGAAGGCTACACTGGGAACCGCAGAAGTGGTGCTCGTTTTCGCCGAAGTGGTCCATGAACTCTTTCAGGACTTGCACTTCTCCTTCCGACAAGTCTTCCGCACTTTGCGATGGTCCTGAGAAGCTTCGAATCAGCAGGTGCTGCAGCGAACACTTGCCCGAACTGCGCAGATCTACTAGTCTACCATAGACCATAGACCGATCCATGACGCGCTTTCTCTTTCTCGCTTTCTCTTCGCTTCTCACCACCGTGTGCTTCGGCCTCGCATCTCCCGCTCGTCCGAACCTTTGCACTACCGTTGTCACGATGCCGATGGCCGGTTGCTCGGTGTTTGCCAGGCTCGCGGGTGGCAGGCTCTGAACCCCTGGATGGATCGATCACACACATATATATATATATATAGATGAATCGTTACAAATAAGCTGCAACAAGCTGTGTATATATACACATATGGACCGATCGATCATATATACCAAAAATAGACTGTTTAGCATTAAACCATTGAATATACAATATTGACACAATAAAATAAGATTACGAATCTATCATAGAAACACACACACACACACACACATGCACTGGCTTGGAAAGACCACCACCATGCAACAAACAGAACAAGACACAGCTTCTGGAAAGGCAGGTTTCCTCTGGACACCCCTTTCGTCGACCGTCTGACTGTGTTGCGTCGGGCGTCCCGGACGGGGATGACTGGCTTGGTCGGCTTTGCCTCCTTCCCATCCTTGGCATCCTGTGGAAGAAGGAGACCCACTTGGTCCGGTTTTTCCAGAGAGTAGGTCCTTCGACACAGATTGAGACCGATTGCATATGATTGAATAAACCATGACAGTGTAGTGTAGGGTATTCAATTTTTGACTGAGCAAGGTTGAGGTGGGGGATATCCTTGTGTGGATCCTGTAAGATGAAACACGCACGGGCTGCCATACCTTCACATGATGACTGGCATGAACCAGTTTGGGGTCCTGCCACCCAGTCATGCCAAAAAAGGCTATTTCATGCAATACTCTGGAACGATGCTCCCAGTTTTAGTGTGCTTTGACCGCTGGATCCAACTTCGATACGCCACATGCCAAGACGGAACGTCCTTGTCTTTGGAGGCCTTCGCCTGGTGACAACTGAACTGTCACAATGGGGACAGCACAGAACTCATCATCAATCGAAAAAAACATGGTTGATGACACCCTGTTCCTTTTGAAGGGTGCGGGTATGGGGTACATGGCAGGTGAAGAAATGGACCATTTGACCTCCACAGCCACACACCCAAAAGATCGCCCAACACCTTCTCAAGGGGATATTCAAGAGGGGTGTGTGTACATATATATATATATATATGTAGATCATTGTAGATCCCTACAAGAATCTACAAGAGACAACTACGTGATACTACCTGGTCCCATCATCACTCAACAAATCCGCTACATCCAGTAGCCTACCAGGCGGTGTTTTGCCAAACTCCCTGGATCACTCCTTGGCTCGGAAAGACAGTTGTTAGTGGTCAACTACTCCTTTTGGGCTACAACCAGCCTAGGCCTAGTGGGATCCACCTATTACAAATTACATCCAATTACTAAAGGTCATACATGTGCTACTTCTGCCAAATCCCCTCAAGGATCGTTCCCCGCCTTCGACGCTGCCGGTGCAGGTTTCGAGGCCTCGGTTCGGTCGCAAGGCCACGGATGTGTCGTCATTGGTGTGCCCTCCTAGAAACCGAGCATGGCGTGTTCATAGAAAGAATTCGTGCCTATATATATGTTTGGTAGACTCAGTTTATCCATGCTCACCCTCTGGCTCAAATTCACAATAGCTTCAATAAATACAAATAGCCCCTTTCAGAGGTTTCAGAGAAACCATAAATTGGTCGACTTCAACCCATGGTGAATGCTAGCATATCCTCGAGGTTTCCACAGACCATTGACACCTCAGGTCTGGAAAACACATGTCTCCGAATTGAGCAAAAACGAGGTCTCACCGAATGGTTCCCGTCCCGTCCCATTTCTGGACATGGTTCTTGTCCCGTCGGACTCTCTTCGGTGTTCAAGACAATTCTCCGCACCATCGGTGCCGGTCAGCCGGTCCATCCCGATGCGACTGCAGACGGTCCACGGGCACGTCGCCCCCAACCATCCTTCCAGCCCACACCCCATTTGGATTGTCCAAGCTCTTCATATGGGAGGGTTTGTTCATCAGCCGTCTACATTACTGTTAGATTAGAATGTCCCCACCCCCACATCCACACACACAACACAGCTAATGATTCGGAGTTTGGGCAATTGCTCATGTGCATTCGCACAAAGAGTGACCTTTGGGGATTGTCCGAGCGAGATGCTGCTGCTGCCGCAGCCGCGGCCGCCTGAGCGTGGCAAACACAACAAGAGAATCTGCCCATGTGCATGGTGCAAATAAAGGCGAGGACGAAGCACAATTGGCGTGATAAATGTTATATGCTGGTGACATCTGGTGACTATGATGGTGGTAATATATAATTCCTAGTGGTCTGATGTCCAACGAAAACGGCAACTACTTCGCGAGCATTCGACAGCTATTTCTCTATGTTTCTTGTCTAGTAATGTCATGTAATACCATCCCTGTGTGGGAGGACCTCGTGTGGTGTTGAACCTCTTTGCCAGTGGCGCTTGGAGTTTACAGTCTGAAATCGCCCAGATTGACATTTCAACGACAAGATGTCCTTTTGGGAAGAATAGAGGGGTTGAATTAGTATAATATACTTATTGGTTGTTCATGGGTATCTCCATATCCCTCTATGAATCAACCAATCAACCAAGGGCCATCCATGGTTTCCAACACCCAGGTCTCAGGACTGAGGCTTTGGTGGCCTTTTCGGTGACCCCCAGGTCTCAGTCCCGACTCGACTCGGAAACAGCTGGTGGCTGGTGCGACGCCACGGGTCCCCACCCGGCGTGGCGCGCAAAACCCCGCAGGGGGGGGTTGCCCAGCGCCCCAACCGGCCTTCAACGCAGGTGCCAGGCCGGCAGTGGCGGTCTTGCTCTTGGGGCGCCTTGGAGGTGAAAAACTCGATGGTCGTCAAATGTCGTCAATCATCACTTGGAGACGGTCTGAATGGTATCATATCCCAACAGCACTCGACCCAACTCGACCCAACTCCAAAAGACTTTGGGGATGACTGGAGCAACCGGGAGAACATCCCTACCGACAATTCCCTGCAAGACAACTGACAAAGGACACAGTTGATTTTGTGTTCAGTCATTTGAAGTGGCTTCAAAACAAACTGGGTCCTGGTCCAAACCCAGCCGAAGGATGCCTAAGGCCCATTCAACAAAGAATGCAGCCGAGGAGATGGAGCAGAATTTGTTTTCCATTGGTTGCACATTGTCAAACATCCTCAGAAGGCAGGATTAAGGTGATTGACCACTTCATGCAATCTATTCCAAACCCGCTTGCTTCTCCGGTTTCGGGGGTGCAAACCAAGCCACCGAACGAGCGTCAGTAACTGGGACTTCTTCAACGGTCGGAGTGGAGACGGGATCCAACGAGCGACCCACACGTCTCGACCCACACGACGGGCGGGTCGAGCCCCTGGGGCGTCTCACTCGGTGTTTTGAACCTGCCAACGGTGCCACGGTCGACGGGCCACGAGCGAATCGCGGAGAGGTGGACCGGTGAGTCGCGACTCCGGAGACGTGGGAGAGTGGAAGAAGAGTCCGGTGAGTCCATGAGCCAGGACTCTTCATGAAACCAAATGGCTGAGAGTGTAGTGGAACTGGGGATGGCTCCTTCCTACTTATTGATGTAAACAAACTATAGCGCCATAAGGAGTGGTTAGTGGTCACCTCTTACTTAACCACTAAGGAGCTATGGTTAGACACCCCTTTAGGTGGGCTGTGCCCGGGCCTTGTGGGGCTTTAGGACGGCATGTGTTTTGTGTTACGACCTCTCACCGCTCTAAAGACCTCCATGCCACGCTGCCCTAAACCAACATATAAACCAACAAAAGCAACATCCCTACCCTTTCCTGAGGGATGTCAAAAAATGCAAGTTACCATAAGGGGGTAGGGATAAAGTAACTCTCGATGGTGTTCGACCGCAAAAATGCTGCGATCCACTTTGGCCGGCCTCTTTTCGACCTGTCGAACAATAGCTCGAACGAACTTCTCGGTCTCCGTTCGTGGTCCCACCACTGGCGGTCCCACCAAACAAATCGAAGCAGTGCATCGGTTCTTAGGTGGCCATCGCTAATGGGTGGAGGCCATCACTAGTGGGTTGGATGCCTCGCTATTAGGTTCCTTTTGCTATTAGGTTTCTTTGTGTTTGTGAGTATTCCCTAAGAGCTATTAGGTGGAGGCCGTTGCTCGCGGTCGACGGCGTTCCTTCGGGCAAGTGGCTTTGCTCGCTGGTCAAATAAGACTGAGCCAACTTGTGTTTCAATTGGTGTTTCACCAGTGCACTTTTTGTTTGCACTTCTTTAGCCATTTGGTCTAGCCAGTCGCCCGTGTTTCAACTCAAAAAGACTCGATGGCTTTCTAATCAAGAAGCGGACCTTTCGTATCATTTCGTGGTATTTTCTGGGGTCGATCACCAAAACGACACGCAAGTCGTTGAACCACCAGGTTTCGCACGTCGTGCCGCTCGTGCCGCCCACTGTGGTGCCTTCTTCACCCCGTTGCTTGGTGCCTGGCCGACGTGTGGAGAACGAAGGACGTCCACGTTGCTCGGTGTTGACTGGACGACCCCCATGGTTTAATGACTCGAAGATCTGTGTCTTGAGAGGACTCTCAACTTGGGTATTTACCGATGATTTGTTGGTGAACTTGGTGGTGAAGGATGCATGAAGAGATACGCTTTAGGACTCTGGAAAGCCATTTGTGATGAGGAAAGCCACCGTATTTACGGTGCAACATGACGTTGTAAGTCAGTGTTGTTTAGACTTATTCCTTCAAAGGCAATGGAATGTCCTCGGCCGGGAGCCCAGTATAGTGTGATGTTGGAGTTTCCACACAGTGACAATCGACTCTGTTTACCACAGGGACTTTCCCAAGCTGACCTGGCCAATCAACATTTCCTTGTACTGATTTGTCTCAAGCTAACTTTTTTTCATACTGTCCACGGTAGCCTCTTGATTATCATTGCTCAACATTGCACTTAAGAATGTTGGACGTTTACACAAAAACATCAAACCAAAGAGGGACTTTGGGTGAACACACAGGGGACAATGTACAGCATATGACATGCAGCACTTCAATTAATTCACCTGGTCAGCCATTAAAGCAAACACCACTTCTCAATCTGGTTGTTGGAACACGGAAACTACTGTACTTGTTGATTTGCACTGGACTGGCACTGGCAGGAATTTTGCGTTGCTTGCAAGACCTTCTCTAGAACGCCTCTTTGTCAAAGGGCAGTGGAGGACCATCCCAAGCAGCTTCATGTTGCTCAAACTTCAACGAAACAAGGGCAGTGGCATATGATGAATGCACACGTGGCCCCAAAAACCTGCCCATACCTGCCGAGTCAAGACGGAACGGTTCCGCCCCGACCGGTCGGGGCGGAAGACACCGTATGTCCCAATCTGCTTTGCTGTTTTGGTTTTCTGGGCTTCTTCCAGGCCTCCCAAAGCTCTCCGTTGCACGATAAAGACTTGTCTTGAGACAGGGCCAACATGAGATTTAGATTTATGCGCTTGCAGTGTGTGTGCGCGCGCTCTGAACTTGGTTGAGCTTTTGTGTCACGGTGTAGTGTGGAACCGGTGCTACACACATTTGCCCAGCGGCATGGGTATTGACGGGTATTGTTGGTGTGCTCTATTCTAGCAACAAGACATCGACTCAATTGATGAAATACTGCATCCTTCAATGACATGTCGGGGTGCTATTTTTGGAGGAAAGGGCTGAAATCCCTTCCGATATGGACCTGGTCTTATTAATTGGTTGCTCTCTGCGTCCAGGAAGTCTCTTTGACGTCTCCTCCAATCATGCTCCCCACCTTCCCAGCACGTGCGGCTCGCTTGCTGTTGCCGCCTCAGCACGCCAGCTGCTTGCGGCCGAAACGGTGACCGGGCATCACCAGCGCGGCGGCAAAATCCAAGGATTTGGTTTTAAAGACCAGTGTTCTTCCAGCAAAGGGCTTTCCTACAGAATGCAATTTTACAAGCATGTTCTTGAGTGTTTTCTTGTTTTCTTTCTTTCTTTCAATTCTCTCTCTCTCTCTCTCTCGCACTCCGCTGGGCTAGGTGCTCCTTTCAAAAGCTTAAACATATATAAGACAAAAGCCCTTTTCAATGGTTTTCGAAGGTTTTCGATGTTGGCAATTCACGGCAACCCACAAAATGGGAGTGAATGTACGTGAATGTCACATTTAAAGACTAATTGAAGGCCAGAGTCCATTCCAATTCACACGATAGACAAATTGAACCCTGAGCCAACAATCCCTCAGTTAATCCTAATTAATCTGGTGCTTCATACTACTTGTTGGGAATCCCAAGAGGCAATTCTCAGCAAAACAAACAACACACTATCAGAAAACCAGCTGGTGCAGCTCTGTATCAAGCATGTTCACAAACAAAGAGTAAGCTAAGAAAGAACACATCGCAACATCAAGAGCACATACAGGCCAACACATTGACAAATAGTTACTAAATACCAGTGCCACTCCATCCAGTTCTGTCCAGGTGTCATTCCCCATGTCACGACGGCATGACAACTGCATGGACTTGAGCCAGTCCCGACCGTTTTCGCGCCGGTCGTACGACCAAGAATCCCACCGACCTCGTCGACCGTCGTGTCTCACCGCGCCTTTCGACTTGATCACGTCCTCCAAGGACATGTCCTGGGCATGAGCGATGCTCGCACCGACGTGCAGCACGGGTACCGAGGAGCGGAGAAAGCCAGCATTTCGGTTCGGTTCAGCGATGAAAAAGGTGCTTTCCTTTGGTTTTGGTCGTTTTCCTGAACAAAAAAAACAATGCAGGAAGGATCAGTTAAAGCAGTTTTTTCGTTGTACAAGTGAAAGAGTTGCCATGTTCACGCACACATATTGGGGCGACGGAATGCCAAGAGTATCAATAAGGGCTTTTGGCTCAAGGACCCTGCCTGCATGGCAGATTCAAATCCAAGCAGTGCATAATCTGATTGGGTCATGTCAAGAACAGGTTTTGGTTCCCTTTCCACAAAGAGCTAAGAGATGCTAAGGGCCATTTAAAACGATCATTGACCATGACGTTGACCTTGTGAATTCCAGGCCCAGACTCGCAGGTCCAGAGCAGACAACGAGCCAAAGACTGGCGAAGGTGAATGACTGTATGCAGTAGTTTTTACCATAATGTGTACAATTATGTATATATATAATTTATACACACTCAAAACAATACGATAAACACAGTTTTAAAGAGGCTGAACAGGACACACAAACGGAGTTCTATCGATTTCGTAGATTCAGCCTGTGGTCATGCTTGGTGCCAGAACCAATCCCCACTGCTGGGCAACCAAAGCTGCAATCCTTCAAATTAGACAAGTGAGCTGATCAGTCTAACGCAAAAACACCGCACGACTTGTTTTCTTTGATACAACAGCCATATCTGGAATGTGATCACTCAGTTCTGAGCAGCAAGAGAATCCAATCTGGAATTGTTGATACAAACGCACAAACAGTCAGGATCCCAACAAGTGCACAATGATATTCAATGGATCTGTCACTATCAGAACAGTTTCCTTGCCATGTCTGGAGATCCGGGGGACGTGCCGATGCCGGTCTGGCCGATGCCGGTGTCTCCGGTGTCTCTGAGCTCTCAGCCAGCGCCGACATGATTCCGGCGCCGGTAATGGGCCTTCAACGATGGGTGAAATCACCGACAGCTAAACATGGACTGGAATGTCAGCATACTTGTTCACAAACAATAAGCTACTAGTAACAAGTGCCTTACTACTAGTAACAATGTTTGCTATTAGAAACAAGAAGCTTCTAGTAACAGGCGCATCGCTAGTAGTAACAAGTGCCTTACTAGTAGTAACAATAAGCAAGAAGCCATTAGAAACAAGAAGCTATTAGAAATCCGTGGAGACTTCACGGTGTCTTTCTGGGCGCGCCATCCACTGTCCGATAGTAACACCCCCACCAGGCAACACGGAATTTTCCAGCTTCTAGGGTGGTCCCGGGTGGGTGGGAGGGATGGAATATGTACAAATATGTGTTCATTATGTTCATCTATGCAGTATTACTTATAGGTTCACCTAAGCCCCCACAACAGAAATATGCCCTAGGCCCTATCCCTTGTTCCAGCAAGCTCTTTTGGGAAGAAAGGTCACTCTCTTCATTTTGTGTAAGTCAATACGACACCCAACAGCTTCCAACTCCCAACACGACCGGAAGACGCAACGTCATCTTGTGCCCTGACTGCAATGGAAACTCCACAGCCACATCACTGACCCGGTGGCAGCGCGGTGGCAGCAGTAGGCCTCCACTGTGGCCGTCTAGGTATTGAAGCTCTTCTCCACTCAAGTCACCCTTGAGCCCTTTGAAGCAACGGATCAACCACTGCCACTCTGTGCAAACAGTTGGCCACGGTGTCGGTGTCCGTTGATGTCCGGTTCAAGACGTCCCAAAGAATAACTATAACAATAACACTTGAGTCCCACTGTCCCACTATATAATAACAACTATAACAAAGAATGCCTCTATATATATATATACCAGTATTATATAACAACACTCATAACATCTTATAACCACATATGACACCGATAACTCACTTGAGTTGGAATAGTGTGTCCGGCTACTTCGGTTCAGATGGGCTCCACCGGATGACCGGCCGTCGAGTTCCAGTCCAAGGCGAAACGGTGGATCCACTGCGCACGCCAGCATGGCTGTGTTTTGGTGTCTTTTTCATGTCTATAGACATTCCCAAAGTGAAATTCCCGGAGCGAAAGTCAGAACCAATCCCATCGGACTCCTGGGAATGCTGCCCTGCCCTTTTTGCTCTCAATCCGTCACCGTCTGACCGCGCGGTGTCCCGTCTGATGCCATCGACGCCACGCGGCCGTCGCGAACCGCGTCGCGAACCGCGTCGCGAACCGCGTCACGCGGAGAGCGACGTGCATCGATGGATCACGGAACCCGTCGCGGAATAATACACTAGGCCGAGAATGAAAGGCGGCGCCCAGATCGGCTTTAAGAAAACTCATGGAAATCAACCATCTGAAGTAAATCATTAGAGGATGTGATGCTTTTGACCCAGTAAATCGAGAAAGGATGCCGCGATTGTATATTCAACATATATAGGTAAGCAGCGGTAAGCAGGATCTAGTGGACACACCTCTGCCTTGCATACCACATTTAGGGATCGGATTTCTACTCTACTTCCAGCAGTGGTGAGAACCTCCAAAAGAATGGATCACCATGAGCCATGGGGGTACAAAGCAACTTCAATACCTTCAGTACTGGATCTGAGGGTCTGAGGGTTCTATGGCTCCAAATTCAGGGAGATCATCACTGGATCTTTGGAAGATTCAGAGATGTGATGTTCAGGTATCCAAAGGTATCCATGTACCGTCAGATGGGTTTTGAATCTTCCGGACTTCTGCTGTTGCTGTTGGGTGTCTGGTGGGTCACGGACTGCATGTTGAACATGGGGGGACTACACCGGCCGAGGCGGAAGGGGGCGGGTTCCTGCATCCAGGTTTCCCCTGGTCTCCTGACTTCAAACAAACGCCCAACCCTGGGGGCATGTCAAGGTTTTGGGGCGTTTTGATTTTGTAATATGTGTGGCTTCTCACATTTTCTCCCCTTAATGAATGTCGTTGGTCCACATCTTTCCACTACTTCCCATGGTGAGGGGTTTCAGGCAACACCCACTTGTCAGCATTCTTCCTGCGGCCAGCTGGGGCATTGGAGAGACCAATCAGAAACAAGGACGTCGCTTTTCTTTTTGCGGCGGAACTTCGATTCTATTTCGCCTTGCTGGATATGGTCATGTCACAGCAGCTATTGACTGAAGTACTTTGCTGACGCTGTTAGTCTGAGAGCTACCCTCCGCTATAGCTACACTCCCGGCTGTCGATGTGAAAATCCAACATCATGAATCATGATTAATAGGACATACGAGTCTTGGAGTGTTGTCGCCAAATGCACTTACTCTTCGAAGCCTGTGCCTCAAGAGAGGCCTCACATCAAGGCTCGTGCACAGAGACGTAAATGGTTTGGCCGTTCAGTTCCCCACGATCGAAGGTCTGCACCGCCTCGTCGAGACATGTCTGGTCTGACAGATGAAACATGGTCTGTATGGCAAGAGATGTTAGAGATGTGTATGGAATCTTGTACAGTTGTACAGTCATCAATTGAGGTAGATGTCTATATCTAGTATCACCATGTATCACGGTCTGGGATCCAAACCAAACAGTTGTCACCGTGAAGCAAAAAGCGGTAGTTGATGGTAGTTGCTTCAGTGATTGTTTACATCCCAAATCAATCCAAATGGTCCAACACAGGGGGAACCATCACTGGCCGAACAACCGAGGTTTCCGAAAACGATTCGAATCGAATCGAATCCTTTCGTGACAAGGAGATCGGATGATTGGTTGTCCTGGTTCTTTGCTACTCGAAGGCCATTTCAGGGCCCCCTCGGATGGTTCAGGCGCCAACACGGCCGAACATGCCCGGACTTGTCGGCTGGTAAACCCGGAAGCTGGAACCCAGAAGCTGAATCCGAAACTGAAACCCAACCACATCTTCCCAGTCCTGTGGTGGCCACCCAGTTCAACGATCCCAAACGTCTTGAACATGAAACACTTAAGAATCCGACCCTCCAAGAGCAGACCCTCCACAGGTGTCCGGACCCTCAAAACACTTTCCGACCCTGGCGACCCTTTGAGGGACCGAAATCATGCACAGGACTCCCTGGTTTTCACGATCCTTGTGCACGCGTGCCTCGGACCGGAACAACGGTGGTGACCGTTGGCGAAACGCCAACGGAAACGGGAAACACTGTAGAAGCCAAGCAGGTCTCGTGTGGCTGGAGCCTTTCGAATCCGAATCCAATTCGGACCAAAAACCCGTTCTTGTGAGGCTGCTAGGTATCACAACGCCCAGCCGCTAGGAACTAGTAGACACGTCGCAGGCTGCACGGGTATTAAGGGGCGGCCTGATTTGCCAACGACTCCGGGCCACAGCAACGAACGTAATTACATAGCAAAGCATAGCAAAGCTACGGATTGGAAGGTACAGAAGCACCAACAAGTTGTCTTGACCATGGTGTGCCAGTTCTGGGTGTCCCAAAATGCGGTGCGGTCACATGTCGTGCACACCTAGTACCGCTTTTGTTTAATTGCTTTTTGATCCGTTTCGTGATCCAACACTCCGTGACCGTCCGGTCCGTTCGAGCTCGCTCCGTCCTTCTTGGCGTGTGAGGAGTTGGCGAAGGTGATGATGGCAACTCCGTGCTCCACCTGACAGCTGCGCTCTTTCCTTCTTCGCACAACGGTTGGATGTACCCAGAAGTTCGGTCGTTTATCGTGTCCATTTCCTGCCTTTGGAACCAGGCTTCGGAAAAGGAAACAACATCTGGGTCCACAAAAAAGCCGAGGACCCCAAGGGGCGCTGCAAGCCACGAGATGTTCGAGAAAAGGGTTTGAACCAGCCCCCACATGGCCGTGGGTCAAAAACCACCGTGGTTGACTGTGGGTGAAATGAACAGGTTCCTCAAAAAGGGGATGTCCAGCGTGCACCTATAGTTCATGAACGTGGCAAAACTTCTCTCTTGACTGAACCCCCTGGTTTTCACTCCAAAAAGGCAGTATAGATCTCTTTGATGAAACACCTTCACCTGTCTAATCCCGGCAAAAAAGCTGCCAAAACAATTCATCTTCCTCCCCAAACTTGTTTCACTACAATATTGCAGATTTCAAGTCTACATCTCTCCTGCCCATTCTCTCCCCCTGGCCAACACACATGGATTCCAAAACATGGCCACCAAACTGGCCACCAAACTTCCCAACAGAACCACCATGTTCTCCCACCGTGTCTGACGTCCCGTCACTTCTCCGGACACGTGTCCGGAG
Organism: Durusdinium trenchii; assembly: GCA_963970005.1. Classification (NCBI taxonomy): domain Eukaryota; class Dinophyceae; order Suessiales; family Symbiodiniaceae; genus Durusdinium; species Durusdinium trenchii. Next base: position 41,458 of record CAXAMN010022262.1, on the reverse strand, counting down.
GAAAGGAGCTAAGAGCGTTCGCCACGCGCGTCCTCCGTGAGCCTCGCATTTGGTGACGCGGCCAATATCCTCAAAGGCTTTCTTAATATCTCTGTCTTCCAGGTTCTTCGGCACCTCAGAAAGAGGTTGGGGTGTGGTTAGTAGAGAGACAAACTCAAAATTAAGCACGGGGCTCGGAATTGACCGCCCGTTGTCTCATCATGGGTGACCCTTTTCGTCAGCATGCAATGCAGGCAGCCACTGGTCTTGGGTGAAGAAGCGGCTGGCACATCATTTGATATCTAAGACATGAACGGAAATATTGAACTCCAAAAAGCCAAGCTCACGCAAGCTACCTGGCAAAGTGATGCTGTCCAGGTAGCTGGGGTCTAAGGCAGGACCGCAGGTCAAAGTATGCAGGCTGCTGGGCAAGGTGACCCCATCCAAGCTCTGGTTGAAATCATCGCCAAAGGTCAAAGTCTGCAGGCTACTTGGCAACGTGACACCATCCAAGCTCTGGTTGAAATCATCGCCAAAGGTCAAAGTCTGCAGGCTGCTTGGCAACGTGACACCATCCAAGCTCTGGTTGAAAGCATCGCCAAAGGTCAAAGTCTGCAGGCTACTTGGCAAAGTGACACCATCCAAACTCTGGTTGAATTCACTGCCGAAGGTCAACGTCTGCAGGCTGCTTGGCAAAGTGACAGAATCAAAGCTCTGGTTGAAATCATGTCCAAAGATCAATGTCTGCAAGCTGCTTGGCAATGCGAGACCTTCCAAGCTCTGGTCGAACTTGTCGCCGAAGGTCAAAGCCTGCAGGCTGTTTGGGAAGTTGACACCTTTCAAGCTCTGGTTAAAGTCATGGCCGAATGTCAAAGTCTGCAGGCTGCTCGGCAAGGCGACACCTTCCAAGCTCCGGTTAAACCCATTGCCGAGTGTTAAAGTGTGCAGGCTGTTTGGCAAGGAGACGCCTTCCAAGCTCTGGTTGAACTTCTCGCCGAAGGTCAAAGTGTGGAGGCTGCTAGGTAAAGTTGCACCTTCCAAAATCTCGGTGAAACTGTCTCCGAAGCTCAGGGTTTGTAGACTGCTTGACAAGGTGACACCTTCCAAGCTCCGGTAAAACATAGTATTGAGGTTCAAAGTCTGCAGGCTTCTTGGCAAGTTGAGGCTTTCCCACATCTGGTTGAAGTACCAGCCGACGGTCAAAATCTGCAAGCTGGTTGGAAAGGTGACGCCTTCCAAGCTCTGGTTGAACTTGTCGCCAAAGGCCAAAGTCTGCAAGCTGCTTGGTAATGTGACACCTTCCAGGCTCTGGTTAAACTTGTCGTCAAAGGCCAAAGTCTGCAGACTGCTTGGCAACGTTACACCTTGGAAGCTGTGGTTGAACTCGTAGCCAAAGGCCAAACTCTGCAGGCTGCTTGGCAAAGTGACACTTTCCAAGCTCTGGTTGTACTTGAAACCGAAGGTCAAAGTCTGCAGGCTGCTTGGCAAAGTGACACTTTCCAAGCTCTGGTCGTAAGTGAACCCGAAGGTCAAAGTCTGCAGATTCTTTGGCAAGGTGACACCTTCCAAGCTCTGGTCGAAATCATCGCCAAAGGCCAATGTGTGAAGGCTGCTTGGCAAGTTGACACCTTTCAAACTCTGGTTAAAATATTTTCCAAAGGTCACCGTTCGCAAACTGCTTGGCAAGTTGACACCTTCCAAGCTCTGGTTATAAAAAGTGCCGAAGGTCAAAGTCTGCAGGCTTCTTGGTAAGGTGACACGTTGCAAGCTCTGGTTGAAGGCCCAGCCGAGGGTCAAAGAATGCAGGCTGGTTGGCAAGGCGACACCTTCCAAACTTTCTTTAAATAATGAGCCGAGTGTCAAAGTTTGGAAACTGCTTGGAAAAGTGACACTCTCCAAGCTCTGGTTGAACTCGAAACCAAAGGTCAAACTCTGCAGGTTCTTTGGCAAGGTGACACCTTCCAAGCTCTGGTCGAACTCATCGCCGAAGGTCAATGAGGCAATCGCATCTGTCGCGGTGGCATGGGTGTGGTCTCTCGTTCCGATTGCAAGGGCACGGTGGAATCCGATCGCCGCCTCCTGTGCTCCAACCTGGCTAACGACGTACGACATTGCTCCTCTGCACACATCGGCCAAGGGCTTGGACACGTCTAGGATTTCATCGTCAGCCAAGAGAAGAAGTCTTCCACCAGCTTTCATGCCAACTCTCGTTGCAAGGATCTCACAGAATTCACCCACCTGATTCAGGAGACGGGAAGTCAACCGTTTTGGAAAACCACATAGAGTCAAAACCCTGCAATATATTATGAGGCAAGTTCCTGTTAACTCTGTGGGATGACATAGGGGACAAACAACGAAGCTGGCACTCAAACCGGAAGTTTCAGGTAAATTCCCAGAAAAAAGTGGTAAACACTTTGGGATCATCTGCCGATGTTGATGGCAACTTTGTGACTCCAGGTGGGACCTTCTCAACCTTGTGTCCATGGACAAGGCTTGCTGCAAACTGCCAAATAGATCTCAAAAAAGATTACAGTGGCTTGAGAGTAGATGGCACACTTCAGCCGTACATGTTTGTCGTACATTAGCAATACATTAGCAGTCCGTCGCTGCTGTTTGTCTCCGGCTTTCAGCATTCTTCAGCCGGTTCAGCAGTTGGAATCCTTTGGTTGTCATTCCTTGGGGAGGCGTTGTCCGGACAAATTCTCAAATCGGAATCTGGGCATTGTTAGTTCCCCATTCACGGGAATGAACACATCAACCGTACAGAAACCATTTGGGACGCAACTCCGCCGATCTGCTCAGCGCCCAAGGTGGCTGCTCAGCCGAGCCGCTGTGGGCGTGCCCGTCTCACTCATGGGGATCTCAAGGATGGTTCCATCGAGGCCCGTGACCGTCCGGTGCTCGGTGCTTCCGCACGGCGTCCGCATCGTCCGGCAGTGACACGGTGCGACACGTGGTGGGGTGCGCGAGTGCCACGGACCGGATGGAACTGAGAAACAAACAAATGGGAACCGCTGAGGATACAAAGGTTTGACATGTTGCGCTTAACTTGCAAAAAGAACTGATTTCAGTGCCTAGAAAAGGAATACTGTATCATCCAATGAAACTTATGAGCTAATCATATTTAGATTCAGATTTCTCTCTTCCCCTTTGTCAACAGTGTCTTCTCATCAAAAAGGGGTACCATTATGATATATTGTACCATAATGTACCATTACAATATATGTTATAGGATATATGATATATATATATATAATATAATGTATACAGTATACTGTATATGGAATTGTATTGAAATAGGGGACAACAACTGATGGTTTGGTCTATTTTTACTCTTCCAGGGGTCTTTGGGGGGTATATATCCCTGTCTCAATACATATAAATATATAGAAGGTAATGACACATAAAGCAAATCCTATAGACTCTGTAGACTTTCTCATGTATCCAATTGTCAACCTGTTGGATTTACACAACAGGGGATGCAAGCCGAAGCAACCAGCGGCGAAACATGGACAACTGCACAGACCCTGCAAGGGTCGACCGTTCTTGGAGGATTGGCATTCTCATCACAAGCAGAAAAACAACAACAATGATAACACAATCAGATAATACACTCAATCTGGATTGTGTTTCTGATCTTGGAGGATTGGTGCCAGATCAGATAACGCAATTATACGCAATCTGATTCAGATATTCTCAACCGCCTCAACCTTAGCGGGCATCATCTACACCCGGATTCAGTTGCCATGGTTGGCCGGTATAAACCCAAACCTTACCAAACTTGAGTGACACAGCGCCCACTCCGAAGTAGTCCCAAACCTCTGCCGTGTTTGTGCCACAGGCGCGTTGCAGACCCGGATGGTCTTCCGGACCTTCTCCGTGACCTTTTCCGCCCGATCCACCTCCGTCGGGTTCCACGGCTACGAACTGGGCCGGCTACGAGTGGAGGCGAGAGGACCGACCGCTGCGAAGGGTGCCATGCGAAGGGTGCCAGGGTTCAGAAGCGGAAGAAGCACCGTTGGCACCGACCTTTTTAACCATTGATCTTCGGTGGAAGAAGGGTCCGCCGGCTGGTCTGGACCTTCCTAAACTAAGTAGGGGTCGGAGGAGTCCGGACCCTCAAGGTAGCCTTATGGTTTTGAGGGACCGGTTGGGCTGTTTGGAGCGTTTGGGCCGTAGAAAACCATCTCTCAGCTTTACACAACACTTCTTTTTAACTGCGGGAGGTTCTATCGACACAAATGGCATCTCTCCCCTTCCAGTTATACATCCATCCTGACTGTAGATCGAACATGAAGCAACCCATCCCAATAACAGTTTAACAGTTAATCACCCAAACGCTCATCGGCCCTCATATGGAGGGGTCTGGGGTCTCAAATCCCTACGTTTTGAGGGACCAAGGGCTGTTTGGAGCGTCTGGGCAGTTGTTCTATTGCTTTTGGGATTTCCATGGACTTCCCTATGACTTCCGACACTGACTCAGAAATCTGAGGTAGCCCGGTCACACTTTGGGACATTCGGTGATCCGAAGATCAAGAGATCCAGCGATGTCTTTTTCTAGACAAAACACATCTGTTTAATCCCGCCTATAGGTACTCCCCAGCGCTCAATTTGCTCTCATAGCCAACCAACGTTCCTTGAGCACCTCTCAAACGTTCTCGGTCGCCCAGGCCCCCAACCTCTCTCTCTCTGGGCTTCCCGAGCGCGCTCCCGCTCGCGCGGCACCAGGCGCTCGCGCTCCCGCTCCGCGGGCCGTTCGCGGGGCGCGAGCCGCTCGGTGAAGCGCTCGCGGCGCTCGTCGCCGAAGCGCCGGTCGTCGCCGAAGCGCCGGTCGTCGCGTGCTCCGAAGACCTCGGTAGGGACGTCGGGTTCACGGCCACTGGGATTGGGTGGACGATTGGTCCTCCCTTTTCCGTTTAGCCCAAAGGGATTAGCCAAGACTGAGTTTTGGCATAACCAAAACAGGAAGTTTCGGTGGTACAGTATCCCAAACAACAATGTTTCATGTCTCCTACGTATAATTTACTTGAATTGGATTGATATGGAGTATCCAAAAGTTTGGCAGTTGGGCCCGGGCCTGGTTCGTCGATCAACAAACACGGCTCCAGGGAGTTTGCCATCGACCCCTCGATGGACCCAAACATTGTATGATAAGATGACCATTGCCCGTCCACAATTTTTCTCTGGGCTAGCCTTCCACACGGCCTACACTGCACTAGACTTAAGATCTACAAGACTTGTAGATCTTTGCAGGAATTCTCAAGTACGTAGATAGCATCAAGAAGATTGAACAAATAAAGTTGCGATGGAACCTATATCGTTTCTTCTTCAGGATTATGCCTGGAGAGCCAGCAAAAACGGAGCGGTCAGCTCATCCAAACGTCGTCCTCAGGCGTCCTGTCGTTTCCTCCAACATCGTTTCCTCGGTCTTAGCCTCATCGCAGCCTGGTGTGGAGGTGCATCCGCATCTACACACCACCGGGTTCCGGGGCTTCAAGCAGCCCTCCAGCTTCGCAGGATGTTCCACCCAAACCACACAAACGCAGGTCGTTCCCTCCATTGCCATCCTGGGACTTTGGGGGATGTTGGATGAGGCCTGATGGGCCTTCTATGATTAGCTTCAACGAGCAGCTTGCAGAGACCAAACAGTTGTAAGGCAAGGTTTCCTGATCCAGGGATATATGACAAGCAACCCTGCAAGGGTTCCTTCAAAGAGCTTTGTAGGGGAGTGTACTGCCTGGCATTGTCCAAGCTCGAAGCCCGCGACACTACCCAACTGGGAGTCTCCCACTCGCTGCGTAGGAGCAGCAGGTGGGGACCACCCCCTGGCAGGATGAATGCGTGAAGCAACGAAGAAAGACGGTTCCACCCACAACGTGACTCATCCCCTTTTAGAGAGCCTTTACTTAAAGTGATGCATATACAGTATATGTATATATATATATATGCATCTGTATATATATAATAAAAATACATGTGTGAGGAATGTATATACACATAAAGCCAACACAAATCAACACAAAGGATGATGGTGATCGCCAGCACAAAGGTGGAGCAGCAACACTGGCACCTGTTGGGAGATACAAACTCCTTCAACTTTGCCCTGAAAGAACACACCGCAGAGTGGAGCCCAAACATCGTGTCCACGCCACGAGTGGTCCGAGGGTGGCCTGTCATCCGATGTCGAGCGACCCGGAAAGAAGAAAGAACCTGGAAAGAGCGATACCAAGATGTGGCTTACACATATATACCTGGACCTTCAAAGGGTGGTCAATGGAGAGCCACAAGTAGCCAAGGTGTATCTGATCAGATCTTATCAGCCGTTCTGCAGCCAGCCAGTCCGAGTCCTGGTTGGAATCAAAACGAACCAACAGTCCAACAGGATCGAGATGAACCGTTCATCGAACAACAGCGGTCGTTGTGTGATCGATGCTGGATGCCGCCGCATGCGGAGCGCGGACCGCGTGACTTGTCGGGCCTACGGGAACCACGTCCAACACGCCTACGGTCACCCGAGACCACCCAGAGAGGCGCCTGTCGCAATGCTGCGTTTCAGGCCTGTGGCCAGGAGTCCACAAGAAGCAAATTGGATGAGGGCCAGCTGCGACAGACTGTAAAGTAAGAAGGTAGCATATGGTAGCATTGCTTGTCATCTCTTGTTTTGCTTGTTGCTCGTGACTGTTAGGACAGGAAGACGAAAGCTTCGGTCTAAAACGACCGCAGAAAAAGCTCGGTCAGACCCCACACCGCGCGCTCCCCCGTGTTCCTCGTGCGCGCGAAAAGGCGTTTGTTCTCTGGGGCCCCAGGCCGCCGGTACGGTGTGGGTCGACCCCAGTTGGATGGAGCACTCTCCCAAAAGGCCTCAAGCCCGAAGACTCGAACCACAACGAAGACCGTCCGGAGGACAAACACTTCGAGCTCCATTCGTGTCTCACGGTCGACCGGCCAAGTGGAGGGGTCGAGGAGGGGTTGGAGTCGGGTCGGTCAAGGTCAACTTCGCTGTTTTTGGGAGGTGAAGAGGAGGATCTTGGGAGGGCCCTGACTTCGGATCCACTTTCACGGCACGGATGAAAGGGCTTTTGGAGAGGCGGACGGACAAAGCCTCGGGTAAGTGCGACTTGGAAGCACTCATTGACGGTGATCTTTCAAAATACCTCCCAGCCCGGACCGTGTGCTGGAATCGGCTCCAAAAGACAAATGCTTGACCTTGACTGTCAGTACTTCATGATGTGCCACGAAAACTAGCCGAGGCTAGCCTTACTTCCTTAGAAGCCACGAGGCAAAGGCAAACGCAATCCACGCAAAACGCTCCATTCACAGGCCAACCGGTCCCTCCAAACCTCCACATGACGGGTCCATGAGCGCCATGTTCAAAAACCTGGAGATCCCAAGAACCCCAAGAACCACTCTACGATGGACCTATCGGGCAGTGGCGGCTGTCTGGGGGGCAGTGTCTTGGGGGGTTGGACTCTCAAGATGCCCAAAAGCTGTCTTGAATTGAACACGAACACACTAAAAAAGAACACTAGTTTTTGTGGTTTATGGTGGTTTCCCAACTATACTGTCAGAGCCGCCAAACAGGCGACCAAGATTCAGAACGATTGATTCGACGGGGGGATGGAGCTCCACTTGATTCTCGCTGTCCTCGGGTAGTCCAAGTTCTTGGGGACGCGAGTGCGGCGCGTCTGCCGTCGCCTGGTTGCCCCAGCTCCCTTTTCCTCCTCCATAACCATAGCCTGGGGAGCTGCGATGAGCAAGGGAGGGAAGATGTTGGCTGAATGTCATCCTTCAAAGTGACTTCATAAGGACCTTCGTTGTGCAAAGTGCCACTTTGAAGATCTTTGAAGTCTATCCTTCTTGAAGAGTCTCCTCCAAGTGTCATCTTGTGCGCGTTTCCTCCGCTCTGAGCCCGTGGCCACCACCTCTTGCCCAAGGTCCATAATAACCTTGTGCCGCCCAGGTCACACGGCCGGGTTCGGAGCGGGTTCGGAGCCGGTCACATCCCTTCCAACCGAAGAGTTCTATCACTAAAGCCGCATAGACTGGCCACCGTGCCGGCGGAATCAGCTTGGAGACATGTTACTACATACCACCGCCACGCTGGGGTGTCTATTCATAGCCCCCTGAAGCGTTGGGCAGTGGTTGACTCTGGCTGTGCACGGTTCCCTAGGCAAAATGGACTGAGCCAACAACTAGTGAGCTAACCACCGTATAGACCTAGAACCAGAATCTTCTTAATTTTGGATCACTAAAAACATTTTTTTTCTGTCAACACAGGGGTCAAATGGGTTCTAGGTATCACCGTGTATCACCACACACATGCACATATCGTGAAAAATGCATTCAAATGGTGTTTTGCCCAAGACAGTGGCCATCTCGCGTATTCCGGAAAACATGTGTCCAAACAATTCATGATGGGCCAGGATGGCGATACCGTCGCGAAACAAGTACCCTCCCTGAAAAACAATTATGGAAGTGGAATACAGCCTGTTCGTTGAGGAAAACCATTTTCCAAGGGGCCATCTTCCACTTCCATGGACCAGTTGGATGGAGGGTATATGATCATCATCAGTAGTTAATTGCAACATCCAGGAATCCAAAGGTATGGTTTGCCAGTGAGTGAACGGATGTGAACGGATGTGCAACCAAGTCCATGCCAAACACGTGTGATGTTCGCTCCAAAAAGCAGAAGAAACACCTCATCACCTCTGAGTCCAAACACAAAAGGAAAATGGTTCAAATGGTCAGACATCAATGACTTTTTTCCTTGCAATGGAGGCCTTTGGCGTGGTAACACCCTAGCAACCTGCACAAGCCTTTACTCCTGAACACGCTGAAAATCATCTGGTCCTGAAATCGAACCTCATCCCCAGGTTCTGAACAGATCTGGGTGTGTAATAGGGAGACCTCTCAGTTCACTCTGGAAGGTTTGGAAAATAGAGTCTACCCAGGGGGAAAGGGGGGTCTTCCGGACCTCCGCCAGGGTGATCCATTTCTCGGTCCGTCGCTGGGCGTCTGGCCTCCGTCACGCCAGCCATTGCCTTTGCCATTGCCTTTGGAGGGACCTCGCCGATTTGGGCCAGTTTGACTTGAGAGTTGGAAGCGAAGTAGCGGACAGGAACTGCTTCAGTCAACCCTGAATACTTCTTTCTGATCCAGAGTTTAGGCGTGGATCTCGCTGTTTTGGAATCTCCAAACAGTTGTGATGCGCATGTGGACGAAACCATGCTACAGCGCAAGTGCATCACATCACAAGACTTGGCCTAAATGTCCTGTCGGAGAATGTCATTTGGATGTGCTGAAACAATGGATTTCGAACATCCTGTTTGAGTCTGCACAACATGTTGTTGCTACATGTCCGGATTCAAGAGCCAATCATCAGTGCCTCAGTCATTTATCCTGAGATCCTCAGAACACCCCTTTTCACAAGTGTATATAGTAAGTTGCCAGCACTTACGTAGAATATAAAGTAATTCAGATTTCTTGAATTAGTCATATTCTAAGTGCATCCCGAAAAAGAGTCACTGCTAAATGCAACGAACCCTCATAGAATACAAACGATACCTGCAGTTCGAATGTAAACTTGTTTGCTTGCTTGCTTCCTTGCTTGCTTCCTTGCTTGCTGCATTGTTTGCAACAAATGGCTGAACAATGGCTAGTTTGGTGCGCCAGCACAGTTGGCTGCCAGAGTTTGCTTATGTTCCTTGATACATACACACATGCATACATAGATTATGTTCTTTAGTTCTTTACTATACGCAGTGTATGTTCCAAGATTCTAAGTGCATATCCTCGTATTCTAACTGCATGCCACACTGCATGCCCATATGCTAACTGCATGCGGCCAAAAACGAATTACTTTTTGCTGTGGTTGACGTATTCTATCTGCAAGTAATAGTTGTTCTGAGCAGATTCTAAGTGCTAACAACTTACTATATAATCTATATCTATATCTATATATATACATAGATACATTCAAATTGGAAAAATCCTCCTGCCAAAAGACCTATAAGGGGGGTGTGGTGTGTGAATCCCGTATGAGGTGGTTGACTTCTCCACCCGCTCGTCACTAATTGAAGTCTTTGGTGACTCGTCTGCTGAGTGCTCCATCACCAGGTGACTGAGAGGTGCACCCATTTAAGGTGTGCTGAACAGGTGTCTTTCCCAGCAGCCCAGAACGTCTCACCCTGCTACCTGCTACACATTGCAAACAAATAGAACAATTGGGTTGGTTTTGGGCATTGGACATGTAATCGCCCACCCTTGGATGTTCATTATTGCCATATGTTGCCACCCCACAAATCACAGCTGACTTTATTGTATCCCTCCCAAACTGAATGTTTACCGTGTTCTCGGGATGCCTTTTCAACTCGAACATGAAACATCACATCAAACTGCTGCGTCGCTCTCATGGTGAACTCTCTTTTTCCAGGGTGCTCTGTTCCCGTGGCCCAGCAAGACCCAAAGCTGACCATGAGACTGCTTTGTGTCAAGTCCGGGTGTCAAGTCCGCTGCTCCACCTCCCCAGCTCCGGTCGTCCCAGTCGTTGCTCCACTCACGCTTGGGGGCGCCTCGGTGTTGCGGTTTGGGACAGTCGGAAGCAATGAGCCCCACAGACCAAGAATCTGAAAATATCAGAACAATTGGGTCATTGCCAGGAGGTTTTCTATTACTGTTTTCTGAAAAACTTCGACATCAAAGCAGTTCAGGTCAATCATTTTCATCTAGGTCCGCCCACGTTCACGCCCGTGGTTGCCCGCCAGGTCCGCGGTCTGCCAAGAAACCGAGCCGCCAGCCGTCCATCACGCAGACTTCCGTCTGCCCGTCGCTCTGGTTTTACGATAGTCAGGGCGACGGCGACGCCCGTGTGGCGGCCGGCCACCAGCCGCTTGTCATCCGCCACAGCATCTCTGTTCCTAGGCACCTTCGGTGTCGAAGCTAACGCAGAAACCAGGACGCCAATGTCTCCAACGCACATGTGCCTCCTCAGAGCAACGTGGCTTAGTAGTTTAGCCGTGTAGGAAGCGCCTGGCAACCGGGCGGCCGTCCTGCAAAAAAGGACCTGAAGCGTTCTGCGCAAGAACTTGGGCGGCAAACCGCCACAGCGTGCCCTTCAAGCTTCACACCCACTCGGACCATCAGCACGATCGAGTTGAGTTGAGTTCATGGAAGTCGAAACCATACGAGCTCGGAAGTGAGTTGTGAATTGTGGACACTGACCCATTTCTGACATTTCGAAACTGCCCAGGTTCCAGCTGTAGCATGGCCGTTTTTATTTTTTGGGTGCCCGGGGTGGTTCCAAGGGTTGGTGGTGCGAGTTATGCCACCCAAGATACCTTGCATCTTGCTCACCTTTCCCCTCTTCCTGACAGAACAACAAACGCAACAACAAACGCAACAACAACAACAACAACAACAGCCACAGCCACAGCCACAGCCACAGCCACAGCCACCACCATCACAACAACAACGTGCTCTGACATGTTGTGTCCTGCATTCTGACATTTGCTCGGGCGTCACGACTGATAAGTGCTCCGACATTTGTTCTGATGTGTTCTAGCATGTGCTCGGGCATGTATGTATTCTGACATTTTTTCTAACATTCATCTGGCTAGTGTTCGATCACTTGTTCTCAGATGCGTTCTGGCTTGTGTTTTTGCATGTGTTCGGGCATGTATTTGGACATCCGTTCCGGCATTTGTCTGAAGAGTGGTCCGTTTGGACAAATGCTTACCGATGTGCTGTGTAGGATTTGCCCTGGTATGAAACACGGCGAAACAAGGCCGCGGGTATCGAAACAAACCGTAGCGTCCTTGCTACTAGTAGTAGTAGTAGTAGTAGTAATGCCCTTGTTACGTTCGTAGCTTCTTGTTACGTTCGTAGCGATGGCCTCCACCTAGCTGAGGTTCCGGGCCCCAATCGTCGCGGCGCCACGCGTTGCCCTTGGTGCCTTTTTGGCCCTTGCCATCGCCTCCGGCTCTTCGAGCTGCGCGGCAGACGCGCGCAGAGGGGCGAGCTGCGGGGGAAGTTTGAAGGGACGATGAGGATTTGGGGGCAAACGCCAAATCGTGTTACAACGTTACAAGCTCATTGACAAATCATGTGATTTTTGGGGCAGCAAACTTATATCACCGTAAATACGTCCAACCTGATGACTGAAGTTTGACAAGATCATGAACCAAGGGCCCTACCAGCAGTTCCAAAGGAATTGTCTCTATATAGTCCCCCATCCCAGTGGATGGGCGCCCCTCTGTCAGAATGGCACCCCGACATGGAACTGGTGCAGCTTCCGACCCGCTGGTTGTGTGGCACATCCTTCAGATCTCTGGGGTAGGATCAACGTGTCGGATTATGCTGGATGGTCTTCATGGCCTTTCCAACAAGCTCAGAGTTGTGTCCATATGTCGTCGCTACCTTGCCAACCTGCAAAACTTCACCCACTGGAGCAGAGGAGAGAGGAAGGACAACCACCGTCAGAAAAACCACCGCCCCACCGTCCCCACCCCACACATATGTCATGTGAGGGGGAAAAACCAAAGACACATGCCCAAACCACATGCCAGATCGGCCAGTGACCTTTGGTCGTTCCAAACATCGGTTTTTGGGACCGTGGAGAGCGAAGCACGGAGTGAAGAAGCAAGGTCTTCCCAGTCGTGCGCAACTGATGCAACTGGGGGGCATCAATTCTAGTCAATGATGTGTCAAACAGTTACATCAACTCGAGTTCTCAGCAGTTTCCAAAGGGGTGCCAAACTTGGAGGAAAGGAGTGCTCAGTATCCACTCACTTAGGGGAAAAAACAATGCCTGGTCCTTTGGAACTGCTGGTCATTTGATTTCGGAAGTTGGGATAGGAGTTCTCAAACTGGGCATAATTTTAGGTTTGACCAACTCGTGATCTACGGGTCAAAGCAAATAGCTTGGCCAGTGTGTTGGCCGCGGTCCTTTTATAAACCAAATTTGTCTATATATCAGTGTCTATCAACCTATGTGGATATAAGAGTAGTGCTTTCGGGAAATACTCCAGGGATTCTCAACAGAGTCCGCGGGAAAAGCAACTCCGCTAGCCCAATGACACCTTTCTCACATGCAGAAGGCATCTGACGCAAACATCTTATTCATCAAAGCCAATCAGATTCAACATGCAAAAAGAAGCAACACTAACAACACAAACAATACAGTGGCATCTACCCAATACCAATAAACCAATACCCAATACCCAATACTACAAATAACCAACAAACAAACAAACCAACAAACATCAATACTACACATCTCCAACAACACAGTGGCATGGAATGCCGAAATGTTTGCACGTTTGGACATGTGGCGCCTTTCGTTTGGATCACGTCCTCCAAGGACATGTCCTAGGCATCAGATCAGGACGGACATGTTGGAGTCGGCATGTGGGTGTGTATATTCATAGGAAGACCCCCTGGCCCGGTAGACTGGTCTATTTTATTTTTTCGGAGCCGAACTGGGAGTTCTCCCTATGTCATTATACACCATGTTATACACCATGTATGTTCCGAACGGTCAAGAGTTATCCACGTGTTTGGGCAAAAAACACATGTTCCACATATTCCAGCCATTTCCAGCCCTTTTCCCCAAACTCAGGGCCTTCGACTGCCAAACATGTTGGGACGAGCTGTTCCTCTGCAAGCCTGTGGAGTGCAGGGACACTCAATCAAGCCGTGTTCCCATCCCTGACATTCCATGTAGTGTCCCATTTGGGTGGTGGGGGAAAAACATTCAGTCCCATCCGTCAGTCCCCACCGTGGTTCGTACGTACTCCATCTTTTCAGGAACCACTGATCAACCTTCACCACCTGAGAAGCTGACTGCTTCGATTTTCACATCGCGCCCGTGTTTTCTTCGGTCATCGCCGCGGTTCTTTTGGTCGTTTCGTCTGAGTCCCCACCAGCGCCCACGACATGATTCCGGCGCTGGAGGACCTGACGGACAAACAGTGTGTCGACATGTGTCGACATGGTCGTCCTTTTGTCGACAGGATCAAGGAGTCTTTTAGGGTCTCCTTGTTTCAATACAATGCACATCATAGAACAAACACCTCAACTAGCTTCTTGTACGTGACATTTTTGGAGTCTCCAGGCATGTTCGAGGGCTCAGTGACCTTGGACTGGGCTTTCAAATTGCTCATCCGTGAGAAGCTGGAAGACCCTTGGCCCATCAAGTGGGGATTTAAATTCCAATTCCCTCATCTATCTATTCCAGGATGAACTTAACTCCAGATCTGGAGGTGTTCTCCCAGTTTCTATGTTAGGTTTTGATGGGGTGATAGTCCCTGGGAATAGATTCACCACTGCTTCAGCCCTAAATGAAAGCTTCTGTTGCCAGTGATTCTTTCTCATGGTTTGGTCTGCAGTCTGGGGAAGGCCTGAGGTGAAGTCATTGATGTTGTCCCATTGAAAAACCAGCTATAAACTGCTCACCTAGCTAATTCGTTCTTGGTCTCAAACCTCAAAACGGAGGACCCGAACCAGCTAGTCCCAGCATTCCAGTTGCCTTAAAGCAGCCACTTAATATCCCTCAAAACACTTGGAAAGAACCAGCTGACCGAGGAATGTGATCGGTCGACCCCCCGAGAAAAGCAGGAACGAATAGCAACCCTCTTCAGATGTTCGTACAAGTTGTTCAGCTAGACATCGACCACAAAAGGTGTTCTCAATGTTCTGAAGGCCACCTTCCTCTACCAAAGGGGGAGAAAAGACCAAGCACCGGCTTTCTGATCACCCCGCACACCCGTCGCCGTCCATGGCGGGAGTCCATGGCCTCCGTCGCCGTGGAAGTGTGGGCGCTTTCGTCGCTTCACTCAAGTCGCGCTTGAGCCCTTGAAGTTTATCGCGGAAAGGCAACGCTGAAGCGCTGGGCATGCCCCAGCTCCCCCTCAATTGAGGGGCTCGGGATTCGCTGGACGAATCTAGCGTGATCAGGGACCAAGAGTGTGACCATCAGTGATCAACTTATCAGTCTTCAGTCTTCCACCATCTTCGACCCACCAAGCTTCACCTTAATCCATAGGCCCATTCACTGCTGTAACAGAAGAAAACCACAAGAAACGACTTCCGGACGTCGAAATCGGGGCGACAGACTTGGCCCAGTTTGCCATGGAATGCCATAAGGTCGACCCAGGTCCCAGTGACTCCAGTCGCCCAGCATTGGAAGATGTGTTTGAAGCTTGAAACTATACACTCTGACCCACCTAACATGGACCGAAGTGGATGGCATGGCCCCTTCGAAGACGGCTTTCCTTGACGAATACGGGGGTGTTCCATCCATGTGAATGACTCGGAGTGTACCAAATGAACCACTTGACAGCTTCAGCACCCACTCCCTTTTCATCGCTCGCAGGAGTGACAATGCATTGGACCAGCAATGACATGGAAGAGTTCGACGTATGAATGCGCAAGGGGTGGGTTCAATTGGTATCAATTGGTGCTTGGAGGGTTGGAGCCCTCCATTTTCTCCTCTCACTTAAAGAGCCTGCTGACAGTTACAAAGCTGATCAAACAAGTCTCTCCACCATGGCCATACCACCTGTTATGACTCTTTTGCGGCACCTAATATGTGCACTGTCTTCCGGGAAATGTGAACAACTCCAAACATCTAGATTCCTATGTGCTCAAAATGATAGAGGACGTGTTCCTTTTCCGCTTCCAAGTTGGTGGAAGAGAGGGTGCTACCCTCGGAGTCAGGCTTGTTTCTGATCGGCAACATGGAAACCGAATGCATGGAGTCCAACCACATGTGGTCATGAGACTCGACGCCATGAGCTGGGTGAACAACATCCGCAACGACGTCCTTACCGCAACGACATGAGAGGCAAACAACGCGCACAAAAAAACAGTAAAGACCATATTTGTACGTGTGTGTGTATATATAATATAGCATGTAAGTTATTGTGATCATGCACCCACTTTTAGTGATAAATTTGTGGACACTTCTCGACGTTCTCAATTGTCCGCATTAATAGGTCAGGCTGGTTGAACATTGCCGCCAGAAGAACAAATCATGTCAGCTCATGCTCACATGTGGAAGCTCCATCTCCAGTTCTGTGGCCAGGTCATTGCTCGCCCTGAAATGATGTCGTCGTGCCAGCAATTACTGGCACTCCTGCAAAAGCAGAAGGCTTTCGGTACATTTACAGGGCTTTAAAAACCCATTGAATCTATCCAGCCAAACGCCCAGGTGAACACCCCCTTTCTGCCGCCAACTCCAAGGGGTTCCACATGAAACTGTGACCGCCCCCAGCAGCTTCCACGTGACGTCTTCCGTGTTTTGCGCCGATCAAACATGGGCCTCACTGTGCCAGATGCTGTGTTCCCATGCTAGAACATGTGAGGCCTAACTGTGTGTTCACCATATCACATGTTCTGCCAGGCTCCTGGGAACGTGAGATTTTCTGGGGACGTGTCCATGTTGTCCAAGTGTTGCGCTGATGGAAGGTCTTCCCAAACACTCCATGGGACTGGCAGACTTATATACCATTATTACCTACAACATTGGGGCGAGGGATCAATGGAACCCTATCCATGCCTGGCCCCCCAGGCCCCCAGGGTGGTTCGGCAATAAGTAGACACCCCGAAACAAAGGGGCCCACACATGTAGTGTCTGGGATTGAAGAGGATTGAAGATGTTTCTTTCACCAGGGCTCCCCCGGTCACCTGGGCTCCTTTCTCTGGCCACTTGAGACAGGTCAGGTCAATGGGGACCGGTTTTTGGACGACTGGCTGTAGATGCCAAAAAGAGCCGGTTTAGGTCTGGACCGTCCCTCTGTGATGACAGAGGGACTCTGACCGCCCCTCTTGATTCGTTCTATGGGTTTTCGACACTTGGGACTTGAGTCGTTTTCTGTTTGCGTGTGTTTTCGGATCCACACCAGGCACTGGCTGGGCGGAGTCGCAGCTGGCCCGGCACCGGCTGGGAGACGAAGGAGACGAAGTGGCAGGTTTCTTTCCGACGGCACTCGTGGCATGTAGACTCGTGGCACTCCTGGCATTCATACCACCCCGAAGATTTGGATGGTACCACCTTGCTGCGGGGGAGTTTGTAAACAATCAAGAGTCTTCATTCTACGCTCATCTGAAATCCCCTATTCGGGTGTGAGTCTTTGGCATCAGTGATGAGAGATACAGACGGTCAGCGGAAGCTTGTCATTGGAACATACGGACCAACAAAAACATGGCCCGACCTTCCCGACGGCCCGACGTCCGTTCTTCACCTGGAAAAGCTAAATTATCTCGGCAAGAGACCCCAAACAGTGTGACTTACCGTAAGAACCCCTAGTGAGTCCACACTGTTTGGGGAAAAGCTCGATTTGGGTCCTTCAGGGTCTTGGAAATCCGTTCTTCACGGTTTCTGTGTCTCACACCGCCGGTACCTCAAGGCCAAACGATGCTGCTGGACACCGTTGCTTTGAAGCGGTCCATTGTCGACGCCGTTTTTAAGGCGTTTTCTAGGCATCTTTGGCATATACTTCCGACTCACTCGCTTTGCTGTGGTTCCTCGCCAGTCTTCTCCTAAACAGGCCAAAAGTGCCCGGGCGAAGAGTGGTAGTCTGGAAGACTGACATAGACCCTCACGTCCTGGCCCCCTGGAAGAGTGTTTTCCTCTACCAACCAGTGGTTTTCAGGGTCCATATTAGTCTTCCAGGGTGTAAAAGTGGGAGTGAGAGGTGTTTTACAAGCCAAACGATCGGTTGCATTTGATCGATCATATACCGTACCGCATTGGTCTTTCAATGTAACGCCGAGAACCGAAACATCAAAAGTTTGGAAAACAAGCAAGTGGCTATTTCATGTTATTTCAGTGCCCTCTATTCAAAGGCTTCAATGATAGACCCTGAACCGATGGTGCTACCATCAACAGCCCTCCAACAGCCCTCTCAAGCCGCCAAAGTGATAGCAGGTATCACAAACACTTTGTCACTTCTTTGTTCCCATTCAGTGTGACAAGCAAAATGACGAGAATCCTGTCAAGATTCCTTTTTACATGCGCTGGAACACATCTGGTAGTCCAACGGAACTGCTTCTCATCCCCTACTCATTGACACTGAAGCCATTGACTACAGTGGCTATGCGGCTATGCTGTGTTTCAGAACCATGACCCAAATAGGGGTACAGCCTGTGCAGGACTTACTCTTTCCTCAGCGGTGTCCATGGTAGTACCATGCTACACCCCAAAACACACTGCGAGCGCAAAGGCCGTCAGAAAAAGCGAAGATGGAGCCCCCAAAGGGGCAGAACTTCTGTGGCAGGACTTCGACATTGCCATAGTCAGTTGGCGGTGAATGCTTGCCCAAAAGCAGTCAAGAAACAGGTCTGGAAGACTTCTGATAGTGTGCATGGTCCAATCTGACGATAGGTTTGGGGTTCAAAACATATTCTGAGAATCTCTGAGAACAACATCAATTGCCGCACAATAGGACGGTTTCTGGAGGACTAGGACTCCCAACTTCCTGAGCTTTGTTGTTTGTGTTGGTTGTCTTTGGGATGGTTCGGGAAAGCCAACAGTTGAATAGAAGCACATTGTTGAATTCGACAGCTTAAGCAGGGATTGAAAGCCACTTCCAACCTGTAGATTCTGGAATGGGTTGATTGGAATATGGATGAATATAGGAACCCCACCCACAGCACAACCTCCTCAACTTGACCCCTTAATTTTTCCATGTTTTTCCGGATACGGACTGCAAGACTAGGGCCCCGCACGAGGAGTCCCTCGCCAAGCAGTCCTAGCCAGGAAGACTGAGACTCGCCAAGGGCAAAGAGGGGCTGGATGACGAGTCGTCCACGGAGAGGAGGATGGATTACAGGATCAAAGCTGAATCACTGCATGGGCAGGTGAACATACCCGGTCAACGTCCTCTTCACTGCTGAAAATGCTACACTCAACCTGGCTCCAATAGATCCCAGCAACCATGCAACTCATTGGCTTTGCGCCACAAACGTCTACACATCTTGGATGAGCGACCCTTGCACCCCATCTTCGCCGCCGCGAAGAGTAGCCGCCCAGATGCCTTGAATTCGGGCTCTGCTGGTTCGCACTCCCCGTAACAGACCTCAGCGAAGCAGCTGGGTCCCATGGCCGCGGTTGATGGAAGAGTTAAACACGTGTCTCGTCATCACACGACCAAAAGCCCATTGTCTCAGAGTGAACAAAAACATGGGTTGTTTCGGGAGAACATATACACTGATGACCCATCACTCCTAGATCAAAAGAGTTGAACCCTGACCTGGGGAGATCTGTTCCCCCATCTCTGACCATCAGCTGCTCAGCTGCTCCCCCACAAAGTCAGTCCACTGCACCAAAGCAATGTTTCAGGACCAAGGCGTTCTGAGAAATCTATATATAGTAGATAGTGGGGGATATTCCCCATGACCAGATATGACCAGGGCCCTCCTCGATGACTGGATGATGGCTCTGTTTCAGGCCCTTTTCTAAAAGAGATAGAATTTTTGAACGACGGTTTCTGCTTTACTGGGACATACCCTAGATCCACAATTGTTGGGAAACCCAAATCGATGATACCCCATGTTGAAACACCTGAGCTCCACCGGTGTAGTTCAGCTATTGAGCCAAACCATCTGGGGAGGTCCACGTAGCCGGCAGGAGCAAAAGTTGTAAAGCCAAGTTGGGAGCTTGATCAACATCCACAACAAGAATCCCAAGGTCACGTAGGCATTCTTCACACGGATGTCCGGAAAACTGACAGTACTGGTTCACCAACCCAGGCTGTGCAACCGGTGGCATCGGCTCCGCTAACAACATCGGACTTTGTATTTTATATGAGCTCATTGGCATGCGGAACAAGGACTCACCGCATCAACAAACAAACTCAGAACACTGGATTTTGGAACACATGAAAACACCGTGAAATATAGCATCTTCAGCTGAGCTGGGCTCTCCGGGCCGATTCCAGATACTCATCCGTGTACTCATTCCCTTGCGTTGCCTGGAGGCGGAAGGCAGCGGACTGAAGAGCATTAAAACGAAGTGAAAAGACACAATGCAGAACCAAGAAACCAGGCAAACCTTCATGGTTTGTACATTGATACACAAACAGCTTGTCTTTACTCGGAGAAGTACAAGATGGGATACTACTTAGGCACTAGCGGAAAGGGCTTCATCTGCGACACACGCACTCGGGGGATCTCGGGGGGGACACATGGGCATACTGGTCCAAGGATCAGGATAAGCAGGCACTGGTACTAAGGATGCTCCTAGTAGCGATGCCAGGAGCCCCTAGTAGCGAACATAGCTCCTATAGTAGTAAGGCGAGGAGCCCCTAGTAGCGTCCTTGGACCTGCTTATACTTTTCACAATCACGTCCCTTTTTATACTTTTCACATCAGTATGGCACACGATGGTCGTGCATTGGCACGAGGGTCTGGGTGGGGGGTGGGGCCAACAATCACATCCATTTTGGGTGCATTTCACATCACTGGCCTTGCACACACTGCGTGCCCCAAACCGGCGCGCCACAAAGGAGCCCCACCGTCCCCGCGCCGTCTTTCGGTGCCACCAACGGCGCCGAGGTGGGACACAATGGGCTTCCCCCGAACGACCCTGTTAGGTGGCTGTGCATTGCCATGTTTACCGTGCACGTACGTGCGTCTTCATGTCGTCACCTCTGATCATACATGTGTATGGTATATTGGCAGGTCAAGGGTTTATTGACTTTCTTGGCATTGGGTATTGATGCTCTTGCTGGTCAAAGAACCTTTCAGGATTGGCAAGTAGGCAAGAGGAGCGGTCCACATCTGCTCTAGCACCTCCTAGCTGATGACTTGGTGGAATTTTTCATCCGTCCGGCCGAGCATTTGGTCAGAACATGTCAGAACACGTGAACTGGACGCCAGGAGTCCAGTCGTCACCCTACGAGTACCGATCCCTGGACCCCAAACCATCCCCAAATCCGAAGTCCAAATCCTTGGACCACAGTGACATCACATATCGAATAAGGATGCATGCTCCGATGTAGGTGACGAATCATGCGGGATATATAGGGATTGCTTTCTGTTCTGTTCCATCCATCCTGTCCGTCCTTTCTGCAATTCAACTCGAACGGAAGCAAACCCATACAGCATGCAAAACTCTACTGTAGACTCTAGATCGACACACATTCATTTCCCGCCCTGTCACATTGCGACATTTGCAGTGCTCCTCATTCCAAATGCATCCAACATGCGTAGATCTTTCCCGGACATGTGTTTCCAGGAGCCCGGGCTTTTTTCATTCCGGACTGGAAACCCAATGGTTTCAAGCGTTGCATGACTTGAAACCAGCCACAAAATCAGCCCTTCCAGCCTTGTAAAACCAATCTTGCCCTTCCGAATCTTTGCCTCAGAGCCGCACGGACGACGGTTTCGTCCCGTTAAGCCGTGTCCAAGGACCGCCGCCCGTGTCCGGTTGGAAACGACGAAAGACCGCTCGAACGGCTCGGGCTTGGGTGCGGCACCTTCCGCTTTAGGCTGCCACTCAGAGCATCTGAAGAAAGAGTATGGTGAGTGGAAAGCAAGCAGTATACTGTATACGTCGAAGGTCCATTCGACTTAATTAGAGTGATGGAAGATGGAGTTATTGTGGTATAACTGCAACCGCGGAATTTAAATGAATTTAGCCTACCAGGTAAGAAGATCAGCCAGGCTCCTTGACACCCCCGCGACGGTGTTTCCATCCCCCATCGACTGATTGCCTGGGTCCTGGGTACATGTGTTTCGGCCATCAGGAGTATGAACGTTGTCATGACCCCATTCAGATGGATGGCATGAACGCAGAGGAAGATCCACAACTTTCCATCCACTCAAGGCCGATGTCATGGTCAGGTCTTTTTTCAAGGGAACTACAAGGATAACTGTTGTCTAGTCGAAGGGTCAATGGAGATGCTCAGGCTCACGTATTCACGGTGAAAGGTCAATTGTTTGTTGTTCAGCACTGGGAGTCACACATACAACCACTTACACGTGATAGGTCCAGGACAAAGGTAGCTAGATGTAGCTAGCAGTTCTTGATCTGTCGTTACCCTTCATGGTTTCCAGTTCCTCACAAAAAGTCAGAAAAATACTGGGACAGCAGCGCAGCAAGGCGCTGCCACACGCACTGGGCATTGCACTGTAATAGACCCAACGCTTCTTTTGGTTGTAATACCTGTCCTTGGATCGCATCAGGTGGAACAGCTCCGACGCATGACGCGTTGAAAGACACACATCCTCCTAGATCATCCTAGGTCCAACAGCTGACCCTGCGTGACACCCCCGAACCTGGAGGTCCCTGGAACCAGCACCAGCCACTAGTGCAAACAGCTGCGACCACCGGCTGCTGTTGTTTCAAAAGAAAGAAACCGGAGAAGTTCCACAAGATTTCCAAGGGAAGAATAATGAAGAGTATCTGACCCAGCACAGAGGTGATCTTGGACTGACCCGTAAAATGTGGGGTCTTCCTGAATTCCCCCATTCCCCCAAGTCAATGTGACAACAGATCGAAAAAACACACACTATGAAACGTAATACTGCTAGTAAGGAGGCATGAAGTGAACTGGCCAGGGGGCCAGAAGACCGGTCTGACCAGAAGTTAGGCCATGGGCGGTGTGGACACCCAGAAGTATTTTTCTTCATCCAATAACCATCCAAACTGGCTGGTGCTGGTTCATTGCTGTTGCTTCTGCTTCACTTGTGTTTCATTGTTGTCACGGGTTCCACTGGTGTGTTCCTCACGCTGGGTGGCTTTCTGCTTATTGCCTATCGGAAGGCTTTCAAACCTTATCAACTATAAGCGAACAGGCCAATGATATTGCTAGAGTTCTTTAAGTCCGTCTGTCATCTGTTCTATCAGGAAATATCTTACGTTTCTGCCTATGAGCCCGAGCCCCTGTGTCAACCACAGGCTAGGATTTCACTATCCAATTAGTGTTCACTTCACAGCAGCCATCCTCTGCATCAATCCCCTACAAATCCCACAGAACCAGCTTCTTGGCTTCAAACCACCCAGGGTGCCCTGAAGGTCGTAAACCCTAAGTGGGTCGAACGAAAAGGAACTCACTTTATGGACCATCCTGATAGCTGTAACAAACTCTGAAGACCATTCAGGTCGATTGGGCGCCTGCCGCAGAAGACGACATATCTGTGGTTTTATCTCAAGACTATGAACTACAATGTTGCCTGAGAACCAGTCCTTGCTGCCTTTTTCAGTCCTCGGCCCAGTCCGTCCCGTCCCGCCGGGCGTCGTAGTAGGTCTCGGTGGCGCGCCGTGTGGGCATCTCCACCCAGCGCAGCGGCAGCATGGTCTCCTTGCGGTCGTAAAGCCGAATCCTGCGGCGTCTCCAGCGACTGAAGTGTTCCGATGCTTCACCAATGTTTTGATTGGCATTACGAATCGGTTGAAAAGGGGTCGGCTGAGTCGGCGTTTTTGTTAATATGGATGGTCTGGGATAGCTGGCATTTGAGGATGAACACATGTGAACAGTGTGGCAAGAAAGCACCAGCTCCCCCTACATAGACCCCGGTGGCAAAGACTGGTGGAATCCAAACAAGTTCCGTCTGAACGTCGTGGCCTCTGGTCTCAGACGGTCCCATCTTCGACCGAAGACGGTCTCCTCCGCGCGAGGAGTTACCACTGTCGAGACGGACTGTCCAGACAACGCACGTAGACAACGCACGTATTCCCCAAACAGTTCGTGTGTGACACACGTCACGTGTATAAGAATACAGTATGCATATATATATATATAATATATATATATATATTATATATACACGTTATTTCTATAATTATCTAATGGGCAAAACTTCTGCCCATTATGGGTAAAAGTGCCTTTGCGTGTACTCAGGCGACGTTGACCGCTCAAACAAATAAGGATCCACCCATATTGGTTGCAGAGACTCCCATAGCGATGATGAGCACCATGATATGCAGGGTGTGAAGTGTGAAGTACGGTATAAGGAATTCCAAATGACGCTCACTTTGGGATCTTTGATAGTGACATCGGCCGTTTGGGGGGAGTGAGTGCAATGGCATGCTTTGGACCAGGGGAGCGAGGTGTCAACACGTCAGGAGGCAGAACTGCCTCCCGTACCGTCAGAATGCCTGTGACTGTGCATCAGCGTTTTTGACTTTCGAGGCCGCAGCTTGGGGGCTCTTAGCGACAACAAGCAGAGTGATCTACCAAAATGAAGGGCAAACGTTGTTGCCGAACGAGGGTGTAGGTACTTTACAGGGTGCTTTGAGGGATGAATGTAGGCATCCAATCATCAAACCACCGAAGAGTCTGGGTTCTGTTCCTTCGATCGCGCCCCTGTCACGAGGGGTGCCCCACCCGATGGGACTCCGTTGGATTTCTGCAGCGAAGCACAACTTCTGCAGAAAAAGACTTGTGTCGTTCTCATTCCATGAGTGAGGTGGCTGTACAGAAATTAAAAACTTGAAAGAAGATCAACATAGATCAACATATCAAACTCTAGCCGTGTCAGTTTCATCGGCAGTACACCACCAAAGCGACAAGTGGATCCAAGGCTGCTATGTGGAGGGCCCCTTTCCCGGTACTCAGGAGCCTTACTACTTTATAGGAACAAGGACGCTACGAACGGGGCGCTCCTGGGAATTTGATGGGTACTGGAATGGGGTCGTCTTGCCGGCCCGGCCGCGCCAAATGCGGCCGAACCGTTCGACTGGGTACCCCGACCGGTACTTCCGCTCTCCTGACCTGTGCAACGAGCAACGCCACACGCTGGAAGATATGCTGCCCCATTGACCCCTTTTCAACCACCCCAATCTAGCCAATGGCTCTATACACCCCAATCAACCACTCCTTTATTCTATACATGGAGTGTTTGGGACAAAGACTGGGTGTGTCAAATTGGTCGTGGATCCAAAGAACATGTTGTTCCAAGTGACACCGCTGTCACAGCTAGGACCTATTCTAGTCGGCAGGTCAGCTTTATGAGGGCACAGCCCTCCATGGAGCATGAAAAAACCTTTAATAACAAAAAAGACCGACTCAAAGCAGGTATTGGTGAGCTGGTCTTGTCGGCTGCAAGCAAACAAAAATGCAAGCAATGGGATGAACCATACAATCACTTGGAAGGGGCTACTGAGGTAAATCGGGATGAGCATACTTATGAAACTTTTGAGTTAAAAACCATACTGTACAGATTGCATACATCGGACTTTTGACCACTCATCAAAGCGGGATCATGCCTTAAAGTAAGCCTGGTAAGTACTCGTCTCTCCCAGGTGGCACCAGGTTTTCGTTTGTCGTCCGGTGTCTTGTTTCATTCAACATGGAACCCTTCCCCAAACTGCTGCAAAGGTGTAGTTCTTATAGTTAAAAATCCACAGCCTGCGGAGCTAGATGGGGAAATTCTTTACTCTTTGAGCTCTTTGTGTGGACTATCCTGGCAAGCAAACAAATACCCATAATCTGAGGCACTGGCGTGGAACCCTCAAGTGGCCCTGCATCTTCCACCTGCAAAGGAAATGCACGTGTGGCCACAGAACCTGTTGTGGGTGTTTTGCCAAGTCCTTGATGGGCAACAAGTCAAAACTTGATACTATACACCCTGTTACTATAGAACTAGTAATGGGTTCAACACTATATATACACCTGTACACTATACAACCGACTAGTCGGGAACGCAAGCAAAACATAACAACACATCTAGTCTGAGTCTGAGTGGTGTTCCCTTCATGGCCGATCGTCTGCCACCGACCAAAAGAACGCACGATTGACCGATGGGAGGGACCGATCCAAACGGTTCCTCTGACTCGGAGTTAGGGAATTTAATTCTACTAGCTTCTTGTTACTACTAGTAAGGCACTTGTTACTACTAGCGAGGCACTTGTTACTAGTAGCATTTCAAGGCCGAAACGGGCCGAAGGATACCCTTAATGTACTGTATACCGTACTGCATACCCTCAAATGTTTTGGATTGGCCCTGTGAGCTCGTCCGGGGGGGATGCGGATCGCCCATTTTCGAGCAAAATCCAAACCAAAAACCGCCAGGGGAATTCTAAGCTTCGAGGACACTGCGGGACCCTCAAGGCGTTTGAGGATGTGAACAGACTGGATCATACTGGATCCAAAACCACTAAACCATACTAAACCTGTGGACTTTCGTGCCGAGTCCATGGCTCGCCCGCTACCGAGTCAACACCGGCCGTTGTCCGACAAACGAGCGCCGTTGCCTTGATGTTGAGGACGTTCCAAACCTCGGTCTGAAACAGCGTCAAACGGACGACGCAACGAAAAGAGACTGAAGAAAGCACCATCAAAGACCAACCACTTCCCAAACAGCAACACGAAAACCAAGGCAGGCGAGTTGAAGCCCAGAAACAACGAGGTGTGGCGTTTTTTCGGACCAACATAATCCGGCAAATGGAATTGCAGTTCTAGGTAATACTGTACATGCAGATATATAGACATATACATATATATATATACGTATATGTATAATTATGTAATATATATATCTGCATGTGCAGTATGATAACACTTATGATAACACTTATGATAACATGATAACCCAAATTAGACCCAACCCTGGCGCACGGAGACAAGTCAGCGGAAGATGGTATACCTGGTTCTGCAAACGAATGGAATGGATTGAATGACGATGAAATGGAATGGAATTGATGAACAGTAAACACACTTTTCTTTCCGCAACCAATATCTGAAAGTGACACTGTTCGTCATAAACGAATCAAACACATGGAGCATACAACATGTTGGGTAAACGGCCCGGAAAGCAACATGCAAAGGGCTACGCGCACCGAGTGTTTTTTAGGTGTTTTTTGCCTTTCGGGCCACTCAAGTCCTCGTCTTGGAGTTCATGAACTCCAAGGCGATGACTTGAGTGGATTTTCAAGACACCATCATCAGCTCATCCTACGCATCATGCCCGTAACGAATCAGCGCATCACTCGCGTAGGGCATCAGCTCATCATCCGCATCATGCACGTAGTGCATCAGCTCATCATCCGCAGCATCATCATCATCATCGTCATCATCATCATCAGCGAAGTGGATCATCCCACCAGAAAGGTTGCCTTTCCGGGCACCCCACCCCCGTTGACCCAACATAGTTACCGGACAGCACTGCCGGAACTTTCAACACTGCAATCAAATGCAATCAAATTAGTTGGGTTCTTTGACTGTTGAGTTTCATCTGGCATGATCGTTTTCTTGAATGCTAGGACTGCTCGGACTCCTCGATGGACAGTCGGCTCCCGCTGGCCGTCGACAAAGATGCGGGCTTTCTGTCAGACGGCAACCAAGGACCAATGACTGTTAACTATGTTCGCTACTAGGAACAAGTGCATCCCTACTAGTAACAAGTGCCTTACTAGTAGTAACAAGAAGCTAGTAGAAACAATAAATCCCCGTCGGCCAGATTCTCATCGTCCTGACCTGTCCACGCTGGCTAAACGTGCTAGCCATCGGCACGGAAGTGTTTAGAATTTATCCTGCCTGTTCACCAGTCAAGTACCCTTTTCACACTCCATAGCACGGCGACCTACAACCACCTTTTTTTCTTCATGAACTCTGTCGATGTCTGCTGCAATGCTGCACACCTTCTCAATCCCACTCGCACTCGCCTAGAAAGATACACATGGTCTGTAGCTTCCCCAATCGTCTCAATCCGTGCTTCAGGAATCGCAATCGCTTCAATCGTCTCCCATCCAAACCGACGCAACGAAGCGGCGTTTCCAACGTCCGAAGCGGAGTGAGCTGCCTGCTTCCAGACTCTTCCAGCACCAGAAAGCCAACAAAAACAAAGCATGACAAAGCAAACTACTAGCGTCCTTGTTACTACTAGTAAGGCACTTGTTACTAGTAGCTTTATTGAGACAAAGCAAACACGTTTGTCTTTTTGAACAGTTTCCTGTCCCTGTCACAGAAAATCAAATTAATTACTGCTTCCTTTCACAGCTAAATCCAATCGAGCAATTCGGTGGCTTCAGATGAGTTTTGGTTTAGTTTTGGCTACCATTGAGTTTATAAAGCTAGCCTTCCATAAAAACAACACTTATGTTTATACTTGATATGGTCTCTGGGCCATTGTTGCGCACTATTGTGCATGTAGAGCCCTTTTTGAAGGCTATTCAACAGCCAACAGCAATCTCAAAACAATCTGAACAGTCTTTCCAAATGTTGACAACACAGATCCTATTGTAATATCCTATTGTTATATTTTGACGCCCGGATTTCAGAATGATAGTATTTGTTTGTCAAACAGAGAACCATTTCCCAACAATATTATACTGGATCTTCAAATGGCCGATTTTTGACTGGACGCATTTTGTCAGCGCAAATCACACTGTTGCAAACAAGGGATCAAACTCCAAAGACGTGGAAAAGCAACATTTGAATGTCCAACAAGCCGTTTGGACGCCAAGAGAATCATTATTGGTTTTGATTTCCACCTTGTCACCACGAAGCGTGCCATCTTTAGAATAAATATGTGGCGAAGGCATTTGCTGTTGTGAAAAAGGCACGTATTTGCGTCATTTGACGGTCTTTACTATAGGCATGGAAGGTCCGGCTACTTGCAATTGTTCTCCTCAGGCTGCCCCAGTTGCTTCTCTTGGTGCAAAGCAAATTCGCAGGTTATTCAGCGCGACTGGGGAAGCCTGTATAGAAAGGGTCAACAAATCTACCGGTACGATAGTTTTGATGATATAGACCAGCACCACCCAGTTCGGGTGGTTTCTCAAAAGCATTTGTCATGGATGCTCGTGTTTGAATATACCGGTTTCAGTTAACTGCCATCGGATCATCTGGTTTTGGGGACATGTGACAATTGAGTGTGTTTTTTTAAAGATGAAACGCCCTGAAAAGGGGGTGAAACTCACCCTCCACACAGACATCCACAGACCAACATCCGCATCCGCCCTCATCCGCCCAGAAATCGGCCCACATCGTCCAAGAGGCTCTGGACTTCATTCTGCAAGCGTCCGAGATCTCACACTCAAAGCGGATCTCGGGAGGTCGGCGGATCGGCGGATCTCGGGGGGGCGGTGTTGGAAGTGGGGAAAGCGATGAAAAGAGGTGTTTGTGGAGGGAAAGAAGGCTCGAGGGAAAATGGTGATGCTCAAATCTTGGGTGATGCATTGTGATACTCTGTGGAGTGGATTCCCAGTGACCACTCTATGACAGCATCGTGCAGATTGGATGGTGATTGGTAAACACATGGTGCGGGGGTTCGTAACCAACCCGAACAGGGTGGTGCTGGTAAGGAGTCCCGCACCAAGCAAATTAAACTGTAACAACGTTTGATCGTTCCAAACGTCTTGAGATGTGTCTTGGGGCCACCAATTTTCGCAAACGTTGTTTATCTTTTCGTCGTCAGTGAAGGTTCGCGTGGCCACTCGGAAGTCGGTGTGCGATTCGGGAGGTGGAAAAGCATCTGATTGGAGTTTGACCGGGGAGAATTCTACAGCTGCCGAGTGGTCAGGGCCGATCGGCAAAGGTTGCAAGTTCGGTGTTAGGATGTGTTGGATATCTACTTGTGGGGTGTTAATTATGCACATTTAGCTGCTGTTTGATGGATGTTCATGTTTACATATTTTACACAAATTGCGCTTCTCATGTCTTCTTATGTCTGAACAACCCCCATGCTGGAACGGTGAGAGGAGCTGTCTTTCTCCTCGGTGTTGTGTCTTCCTCGCATCGTTGCGACCAAGTTGAGACCCAGGACGCTATTGCCGCCGATGTAGAGGTTCACGCGCGGGTTCCTGAGCTCGATCGAACGGCTGGACGGGTTTGGGGCGGAGTTGGGCAGGACTCTTCACTGGATGGGTGTTAAAGGGATGAATCATGTCAAGATTCATAAACTACCCCTAAAACATAAAGGTAAAGGTGGTTCCCAAAGGACAAACAACACATAAACGTCTTCGTGATGTCTGTTCTCTCCCACTCTTTTCGTCTGTGAGTGATGTTGCCATTCAATGTTGGTAGGTTTCGTTTGGAATTTGCTTAACTTTCTTCTGATTTGCTGATTCTTAAGGAGATGTCGGCTGTCACAACTGTTCCATTGATGTTCACAGCTTCCAAACCTTTTGGAGGAAAACCAACAATTGAGAAGGTCAACCTGTGAAGAGTGAAGAGTGCAAAAAGCCACCAAACTCTACATAACTTTGACTCCAAACAAAGTTATAAAGTAAGGACAGGTTGCTGCATTCGTTAAAGAATACATTGTGTTTGCTTAATCCAATCCATCACTGACTCCAAGAATACTCCCCTGCTTGATTCGTTCCTTTCTCAATCCAATACAAATCTCCTTCTATTTCCATTGCAGAATCGGAAAGTCCTCCTCCCCAATACTAACCTCCCTTCATCCCAGCTCCAAATCCACCTCTCCGATACCAATCACCTTTCATCTCCATTCTAGAAGTATCCTCCCCTCTCCAATACTTGTATCGTGTTAGTTTTGTCTTTTATATAGATTCTTTAACTATATTCAGGATACTTGTGAGCACCGGCCGCCCCTGTTGTATTAATCCAAACATTCTATCAAGGCGGACGCTATGCTGGATGCGGCGGAGTCGAACCAGCGGGGCATTGTGAACTGATCACAGCCAAAGCCATCCGTTCCCGAAGGAAGTTCAGTGAATCCAACAAAAGAGCATCCACACGCTGGATGCCTGATGTTTTGCCAATCCTCGCACCCCTTAAGATACGGATCATGGAAAAAGGATCCTGACTCAAACCATCCAGGAACTTTTTAAACCCTGCACCAACACCGAACAAGCGAGCACCCAAGCATCATAAGGAGCAGTGCAAGAGCAATCTAGTGTATAGTGTATACATTATACACTGTAATGTTTATTGATTCATGTCAATTCTGCATGTATGTTGGTATGGTATGGTATGGTATGGTATGGTATAGCATGTTCAAGGTCCAACAGGCGGCATGCAAATCAATGCCAAGTTACACTGCTCTGGTGAATCCTTAATAAAGTCACCAATGATGGTCTCCAGGCACCAATTCATTTCAGCTGGTTCGGAAGCCGTCATTTCAATAAAACACATCTTCCCTTCTTGATTCACCCAGGTTCGGAATCAAAAAACATCTTCAGCAACACCAGGTCAGGTGACCCCCAAGAAGACCCCCACTGAAGGATGCTGAAGTCCCTTGGCAGGTGAGGTGTTGCACTCGGCCAAGGGACCCCCAAGAAACGTCTTCCACCTTCACACGTCGCCCGTTGAGGTAGACGGATCGGCCTGGCGCGTCATCGCGAAGGTGCCCCAAAGCCGCACCCCCGGTGCGCCATGTTTTGGACAGGGGTTGCGGTGTTTCCTCAACATGGTGAGGAAACAATGACAGGTGTTTCAACTCTTCGACAAATCCAAATTGAAGACATGTGGGCCTTGTCTCTGGTCTTTTTCCTGGTCTGGTCCTTGAACAGGTCGGACAGGTCCGGATGTGAATTGTCTGTGAGACCAGGTCATGGTCTTTTTCCTGCGAACAGCCACTGGTCACTGGGCGCATGGTCCACTGGTCAGGTCCAGTGAGAACCTTCTGGACGCTGACGCGGACGCTGTGCATGTATGCTGTGCATGTATGATGTTTTACCAGTGTACCGAGTCTACCCTGCAAGCAAACAGTTGTTTGTGTCTTGGTTGCAGTTTGCTAGACATACTTATTGGAGTCATGTGGAATCTCCCAGCAACATGAACTGGGGGCATGCACCAGCAGAAGGCGTCTCTAAGTCCAACCGTTGGCGATCGACCAGCATTAACTCCTTCAGATCTCCCAGTAGGTCGTTGGACCTTCAGGTCTGGTCGAATGCTCACATGACCTGGTCGAACGACATGACCTGGTCGAAGCATCACCGCCCCGAACAATCCAGCATGATTGACGAGATTGACGCCTGTGGTCGTCCACTGATTCACCACCACTTGGTAGAGTCCTGCGGAAACCCTGGCTGGGGTGTGACCTGGTTCATGGGGCGAGTCGTTCAAATACCACAGGCCGTAAAGGTTCGGAGTCATCTTGAGATTTGCGGGTGATTGAACTAGATTTTAGATTTTGTCCTCGGATTGTGTTGTGAGACAGATCCACTTGCCTTCATTCAAGGTCTTGTGATTCTTCCCTGAACTTCCTCTCACATTCTCCGTTCCTCTATATAAATGAAGATATTTGTCACCTTGCTGGGATTCAGGATTTTTCTTGATGGCTGTGCCTCAAAGCCTGACTGAAAGCCCCAAAATGAGGCATTTTGGTGATAGGATGTGGCCAGGATGGCTGCGCATAACGGCGATACTATACTTCTCTCAAACACATTAAATTATATATATATATGTACTGGACTCAGCTCCACACTCTGTTGTGTTGGAAAACATTGCTATGCTGAAGTGTGCCCGTCCAAGGACCAAATACCCAGATGAGCAGTTGAAAAGAGCAAACAGGCTCCTTTGCCTCCAGCGAACAGTCCCTTATCATTGATCACTAAAACAATAGGGTGTGGACATGAAAATAGAATGAACACAATATATATATATATATAAACAGCAATCATAACATGCATTAACAATCATTAACATAACATGTAACGGTACATAACATGTAAAGCACATCAATATTCAACGATTTCCAGCCTGTGGCTGGCAGATCCCATAAGTCTACAAAGACCCTTGCCGATTGATGAACAAATGTGACAGAACATCAATGAAACATAAAGACGCATTAGAAACACTGTCTGCTGTCCACGATCTACACAAGTGAAACGGACGCCGGGTCAGGTAACCCTTCAACCCTCCCAACGAAAGGGAGTATGCCTCGAAGTTCAAGCACAAAACTTCGTCTGACTGACTGACCCAATTGTCCAACTACCCGCGATCTCATCATCTTACCGACCCGACCCGACCCGACCCGCCCACCCATCACCCCATCACCCGCCCGCTGCGCCGACCGCCCACGCGCGCGTGCCGCGGACGCGGGGCCCCACCAGGCGGGACGTTCTTGAAGCTGATGGTTTCCGGTCCACGGCCATTTTCTGGGCGAGCTGCGGGTCACGGTCGATGTCAGACATCGATCCGAACGGAAACTCTGCGGACGATGCGCTGGAATAGATTTGGTGAACGGAATCAGCTGGGTATTTGGAACCAAAGAGCTGGCTGTCCAATGGGAATTCCCCGCTGGCTGGAGCCCAAACCAATGTGCCTTAAAACCTAGTGGTACTTGGTGCGAGGGTCTGCGCGTCCGCGCGTCCGAGGGACTTCAGGCTTCGTCTGGATCTCAACCACAATGGGTCCATGTCGGTCAGTGGGTCCAACTGGTTTCTGAGGATGTAAATCAGATGTACTGTCAGCAATGGGAGTTCCAAGAATATTCCGACAAATGATGAACACCTCAAGCAACATTCCATCCATGGGAGAGGTTCCACCCAGGTCAAGGTGTTGGCGTGGGTTTGCCGCATTTGCGAACGCTCCGCGAAGGCTACTCTAATGCCCGGAACTTAGCAGAACGCCATTCACAGCCAATGATCAGCAACCACTCAACCACTTGTCAGCATGCGTGCTTCCACGTGTTTTGTTTTGGCGGCGGGCATCATGTTTCATCTATGTCCGCCATCCCTCAACATGGTGGCAGCAACTACAAACATGCACCACATGATATCAACCAACACTATGGTATATATAGAGTAATTGCAGTAGTTTGTTTTTTGTTTGGTTTCTCTATGTTTGTCTTCCTTCCATGCGACCGAACAAAACAACATGTATTGAATTTTTAAAATTTAGCACTGGAAGTTCTGAAGAAACCTTCGGTGTTCCCACTCCAGGAGTTTTGCCAGGAGACGTTCGTCCACATCCAGCACCATGTAGTGCTTGCTGTTCCAGTCCTGACGCTGTACAACGAATGCTGTGACGAACAACCATGGTATTCCATGATTTGTCTCATGGAAAGCGCAGCTCGTTCGTCCAACACACCATGACGAACGACCAGTTCTCGTTCGTCCAACACGGCTGTGCCTCACAAGGCCTGACCGTGCATCAGCTACGCATTCGGCGAAGCATTCCATCACAGAAGCTTCTGGTTGCGAACGGAAACAAGAAGTTTACCTGTTGGCCTGGGGGTGTCCTGAACATGGTTTTGTCACGTGTTTCTTTATGTTTTTTGTAATTAGATAGACTTAATGGACTTACACCCTAGTTTCAACACCCAAAAGAGCACCTCACATTTTGCAAAGTCATGCATCTTTCGTTGCAAAAGAGCTTCAAACAACTCATTAGCACCCTGTGATCCGCGGCTTGATGGATCGCTCATCTTCCTTTCGGGAAAACTGGCACAAAGACTCTCATGGGCGATAAGGATGTTAGGGGTGTCCCAGGAAACCTGCAACTGTCGTCAAAAGGTCTTATCGCTATTTTAAAGAAAGGCCTGCAACTGAACCATCATCATCCCACTGTTGCAGGGAATGTACCCAATGAAGATAATCATAAAGTGATTCCAACCGCAACTCCCTCTCCATAAAACCACTTCTCATCACCCCTCCATGGCTAGTACCTCCGCATTCCATGGACACGATGCAGGAAGAGACAGTGGCATTCGCTAAGAAAACACACACGCACTTCCACAATTTGATGATGATGACGAGATAGGATTGGGATGGATAAGGTCAGGATCAGAAAGGAGATGGCAGCCATGACTCGAGTTCAGAAGTTGCGTCTATCTTGTCATCGAGAACACTTGTAGCCCATACAATTGCTTCAAAATCTTGATCCCATGTTTTGTTTTTTAATCCCCCCACATCTCGCTGAGGTTTTTCCTTCACTCCCTCACCGAGAGGAAGAACTTTGGAACGATCGCCGGGTTTTGCGCCGCAATGCCTAGGGTTTTGAGCCGCCCAAAAACCGCCACGACGACCTTTACAAAGGGAAGAACACCAACGACATCAGGGTCCCAGCTCGACCAACTGTTGGGTCCTGGGTCCCAGTGGGTCCCAGTCGAACAACTTGTGACTAGGAAGGAACAAAGGGCATCGCGACGAACGGAGCAAGCTACGAACGGGGCGCTCCTGGCATTACTACTAACTACTAGCAACTTGACTCCATTCGATATGACAGAGGTTCTTGAATATGGTTTTGCTAAAAAAGGAACTGGGAACGATGTTCTCACAGAATACATACTAAAAGTAACTGAGACAAACATTTTAAGGTGTTCTGTGACTTTCCTGGTTCTGCCATGTCAAAAGTAGAGGCTGCCCTCCAGCTTGGCATGGGAACTGCTTGCAGGTTCGCTCACTAGGAAACATAAGGGGAACTCACAGAGTGGCAGTGACGACTCTTTCTTTT
>CAXAMN010022261.1:0-26805 GCA_963970005.1 Durusdinium trenchii | reverse complement strand
GGTGAGATGAATGGAGTGGGTTGCTGTGTTGGAAGGGAGTACTGTGCTGGCCATGGGTGAGTGGGCGTGGGAGCGGCTGTCGGTGGTGCCACTGAGGGTGCTGGCGTATAAGATCCGCCTTGAAAGCACGGCCAGCCAGTTGCCGGGGGAACAGGCTGAAGGGGTTCGGTGGTAGAGTGTTGCTGTAGGGCTTGAGAGAGCGATGGTGGAGGTCGCTTTGGAAGTGGGTGGACTGTAGTGGTAGCATGGCGGTTGATGCCGGAGGCACTGCCGTGGGGGGTTGGGGAGCCTGTGCGTGGATCTGGCTGGCGGGTGCGGGTGGGGGTGGTGGTGCGAGGAGGTGTCTTGGAACGCCTGTTGCGTGGTGTACCGCCGATGGGGGATGGAAATGTAGGTGAAGTGTGGGGCTGTTCTGGCAAAGTGACAGGAGGTGTGGGGATGAGGTTGACGTATTGCCATCGATCGTGTGGTTGCTTGTTGGTGGCTGATGTGGGATTGGGGGATGCTGTGGGAAGCGTACTGCTGGCTGCTGGAGGGGAAGTTGCCGATTGATTGCTGTCTGCTGTGGGTATGAGGCCGGCAAAAGAAGGGAGCTGGACAATGGCGTGGATGTCCGTCTGGACATGACGGTGGTGGGTGGCTGTTCGGGGGGTTGCTCGAGGAGTGGTCTGTTGGGATTCGTGCATGAGAAGTGGTGGAAGTGGATTGGCCAGAATGGATTCTGAAGGTGGAGGAGTTTGAGTGGCGACGTCCTGCAAAGTAGTAGTTCGGGTTGTGGCGGTGGGAATTGGGTAGAAGCGAAGGGGTGAAGTGGAACTGGGAGGATGGTCTGTGTCGGTGTGTGTTGATGTGGAGGTCTGTGCGGTTAGGTTGGGATCCAGGAAATATGCTGCTGGGGGAAACCGAGCCATGGTGTCAATGGCATTGAGAGCCAGGCGCGTGTGGCTCTGGATGCGTTGTACGTTGTTGTGGTAAATGGCAATGAGCCGCTGGACAGGTGGTGGGAGTGTATCAGTTAGAGGTTGATGTCCGATAGGGGTGTCAGTGAGGGCGTTGAGGCTGTCCAAGTGTTGGTGAAGAACGAATCTGTGGACGTGAAGGTCAGTGAGGATGCCCATAAGGGCGTGGGGTGGTTGGAGGGTGTATACTTCGGCCCAAAACGATTGGTCTGCCGAGATGTTTGTGGTGGCTGATGGTGCGGGTTGTGAGGGTGGGGAAAGTGGATTGGGTGGAGGCTGCAGCGGGGATGTTGGATCCTGCACTTGCGGAGGTGTTTCCTCCGGATCTTCATTGAAGAAAAGTAGAACCTCGGACTGCTCATCATAGTCGGCGTGGCGCTCCATTGACAGCTAAGTGTGGAGGCGGTGCGCTGTTGCAGGTAACGATCACGAGTTTGAAAAAACGGCTGCAGTCAGGTAGAACACACCTGCATGTGGGATTGAGAGGTTAGAACCAGGTGTCAATCCAAGTAGAACGGGTAGGAAAAAGCAGAAAAAGTCGAAAAAATGGTAAGTGAAAAACTGAAAGGAGGTGGCGTTCTTTTTAGTCATCACACGCTGTGTGAAGATGCCGGGTGAGACTATGAGCTGCTGTGGCGTGAGTTGAGCTCGGCCGCGGCTGCAGCGGCGGCTTGGCGCGCAATCCGCAGGATGGTTTGTTGGAGCGTGGCCGCCTGCTGCTCTGTTAGTGGCGCATCGGGAATGGGGGGTACCGGTGGAAAAACTGTAGTGGTGTTGGTAGTAGTGGTTGGACTAAAGTGAGATGGTGGTACGGGACTTGATGTGACTGGTCGTCGAGTGGGATGTGCTGTGAGATTGAGGTGATGCTTGATGTCGTTGGAAAAGTTGAAGGGTAGAAGTTGGCCGTTCCGGTGGGGACGTGGAATAGTGACCTGTACAGGGTTGCGTGTGGGTGCTGTTGAGGGGTGGGGTTGGTGCCATTGTGGAGGGCGCACCCAAGTGGTATTGATGGGTGGGTGCCCCGGACGTGCTTTCGGTAGAATGGGAACATTGGTGGTGAGGATAACTGGGTCCTCAGTGCTGGTGGAGGATGTGGTGGATGGTGGTGCTGGCGTGGTGTGCGGAGGGATGGCATCATGCGGTGTTGGTGTTGGCTTGGGGTTGGTCTGTGGTGTGTTGCGTGTAGATAAGTTGCGGTATGATGTGTGAGAGACTGGAGGGGCTTTGGCTGGTGGTGTTGTAGACGTGGTAGAGGTTTTGTCCGGTACTGCGCTGACCGGAGGGCAAAGCATGGGAGCATGCTGTGGGGAGTCTTCTTCCTTTTTCGTGAGTTCCAGCTTTGGGCCATTGGTGGATGGTTCATCGGCTTCTGCTTTGATGAGGTGTGACGTCTCTTCCTTCACTTCGATAGACTCCGTGGGAGTGCGGTCCCAATCAGGAGAGTCGTAGTCCATGAGATGGTGGGAAGGCGAAGCGAGTTGGATGAATCAGCCCGTTGAAAGTTCAAATGGCTGCGGAGATAAATGTGTGACTGCTGGGTGGTAAAACAGAGATCGAGTAAAGAAAGCTAAAAGGTCAGGTTTTTCCGATCTCTGAGCAAAGCGTAATGTGTGAGACCAAGCGTAACCCGACGCCTCAGGGGGAGGAAGACGGTGTGTCAGCAAGCAGGTGGCAAGCTACCGAGGATGTGGAGCTGGAGGTGGAGGCCGTCCAGAGTGCTTGGTGCAGGTGTCCGCGGTGGCCGGGAGCTGCGGAAGGTCGGTCCGGGATGATCTGGTGCCCTGAGGTTGTGTGGTTTGGCTGTGAGAGTGTGGTGAGGGGAAGCCGGTCTCGAGAACGAGACCTGTCTCTGCCACTGAACCGGTGGAGGAGCGGTGGCGTGTTGGTGGGTGATGGTGTGGCTGGGTTGCGTTGTGAGGTGGTTCCGGAGAGGAGCACAGACATTATTGTACTCATCTTCACCAACTATAAAGAGATTTCGGCTAAAACGAACTGTGTTGATCATGCTAGGAAAACGACAGAGAAAAAAGATGCGTGGTGATGCAGCTAAGGAGAGTCTACTGAGCTGTGAGAAAATTCCTTTTGCCTCAAATGAATCGAGAATATCATCATAGATAAATTGAGAGATCGCACAAGAGACTTCTTTAGAAGCCATCAAGGAGACAAGTAGAGCCTATAACGAAACTCGAATGGTGTCTAAGGACACCCTTCAAGTGTGCTTGTAGGGTAAGGCGTAGCTAAAGTTGCAATCAAACGGAGTCTAAGGACCCCACTTGAAATTGTACGGTGTCTAAGGACACCACACAATTGCAGCTGAGTGAAAATGCAAACAAGGCAAACAAAGACCCTAAGCTCAGAGTGAGAGGAACCTAGCTACGCGTGTCAGCCCGGAGAAAACTTCTTCTCTTTGAGAAGTAGTCTTGAACCTCCTAGCTCAACGGCTTTTGCCGCGAGTTTGAGCCGAGACGCCTTGAGCCAAAGGCTACGGAACCACTCGTGATCAAGCCGAACGGATGGCCGTGCGTTTGTGTTTTTGAACGCCAACACAAACCCCTAACATTAGTGGGAGACAGCACCAAGCTCCGCAAGTTGATTCTCTGGAGGTCTGCAAACCTGAGACCTGAGCCACAAAGAGAAAAGTGCGGAGAATCAGGACTTTAACATCTGTGCATGACGATTGCAGCAGTCGGCGTTCCCATTGGATCATGGGCCCAAAGGGGGAGAGGAACTGCCTCCTGCTTATCTTTGGGGTGCTTGATCTTTAGGAAGGAGTCAACTATGGGGGAATACACGCATTGAAGACTGTCCACTATCGCTGACCGGCGAAGCCACCGCAATGCTTTGATGGACGATGCACGGCCGATTCCTGATGAGTCCGAACTGCGAGATAGTGAAATCACAAAAAGCAAATCCGCCATTCCTCCATCGGTCAATCCAACGATACTGCAACGCATGTCCTGGCAAATCCTCAAAAAGTTGCAAATGGCGGTCAAGTACTGAAGGGCGGTTCTCGGAGCCATGTTATCCAACACTCGGTCGGCATGTTGGTAACCGAATTTGGATTTGGAGCAAGCTTCAAAGAGTTGAGATGCATTACCCAACTGTTCCAACACAAAGTGCCACTTTTTTGCCAAATATGGATTTGAAGATGGCTGGCGAAGCTTGGAGTGTTCGACGGCTGCACCGACGTTCCATCCTCCGGAACCTCGACCTGCTCCAGTGTCATTGCATGACTTGGGATGTCTGCCAATGTGGCATGATCCCACCTGATTCGGCAGGATCTTGGTCTCGACCACGGAGTCTTTGCAGTCCGCCCCAGGATTTAGCCTTCTCACCGTAAACCACGGCCCCAGAGGTTCCTCCGCGTGATTGCGAGGTCTTTGACTGACTGGAAGCCTGCTGAGAAGGGCTCTTGGAAGAGGCTGATGGCAATGAATCGGATACCTGAAACAGGGATCGAATCCGCGGTTCGACGTTGGAAATCGGTGCTGCCAAGACTTTGGATTTGGGGTGTGGCTCAACAAAGATCCAAGATTCGCTATCTGACATGCTCACTGGTTCAATTCAACGAATGTGCAAATGATCTAGACACTTGTGATGCTTGTGACCCGGCTCACGACGAACACAAGGCGCCCTGCAAAAAACACATGCCCGAGTGCAGTACGGGATCTCTGTGTGTGAGGATGCTGGGCGGTTTCGGTAAGGAAATCTGGAATCTGCGAGCGAGTTCAAAAACGATCAAGCAAAGAAGCAAAGAAAACAAATCAAAGCAACAAGGCTCCACTGCGTGAGATCCAAATCCATGGCTTGACGCAGCCGGAATGTTAACAAGTGAAAATGCATGTGCACAATCTGAACAATTTGGCATGAAGTCGACGCCTGAAAAAGTCACCACGTGAAGTGCAACATCGCGCTTTCTCCGTTCGCAGGAGGGTACCGCTAAAGAACATGTAGAACATCTGTAAACGTGAAATGCATAACATGGCAAGAGGCTTCCCCGTTCGCAGGGAGGCACCTCTCAAAAATCAACCATTTCAATGAAAGTCCAATCTTGAGCCAAAATAACGCGTGGAATGAAGTACCCCCATGGAACATTAGTGAACAAGTACACTTGACGCGTTTGAAAGATGTAGTCAGATTTCCAATTGCGACTTTTTTGCAGCACACTTCAAAGGATTTTGCAACGACACAGCATTTCTCAAGGTCAGGACCCCGTTTTGGCACCTTTGTGCGCCGAAGGGTGCAGAGATGACCTCCCTTCGGGGGGAGGAATGCTTTTCGCACCCTTACCAACAGGCTTTCGTCGTTTGCTATGGCCGCCACTGCCTGAACACTACTATGCCTCTTGACTTGTTTGTGCAACCAGTTGCAAGGGTTGTGCTACAAGACAGGCTTTTTCCACAGCATGATCAGCATGGCAACCACTGATCCACTTAGGCAAGGATCAGACCTGCGGTAGATCATACCAATGCCCGGAACTTGCATTGTGACCAGGTTTTTGCCACTCTGTGCAGTGGCTGTTGGTCACTGGTGATAGTGATGTGAAGTCTTTTTTTTCCACGAGTACGGACACCGTGTGGGCATGGTGCCCAGGTCATCATTGAAGAAAGGGAAATACAATCAGATGGTGGAGAAAAGGACAAAGACAACCCAACAACAAACCAAACCAACCAAACAACCGGCCCACAGGCCGAGTCTCCACCATCTTGTGGTCTTTCCTCTGTGCTAAGGTGAAACAAGTGAAACGAAAACTACTGACTATCAATGGGCCTGAATTCTCAAACGAAGAGCATGGCAAGCGCGGGTTTGTCTCCAGCAAAGTTTCCAAAAAGTCTTCAAATGGATTTCACTTCTCAATCACCAGTGACCAGCAGCCACTGCACGGTGTGGCAAAAACATGGTCACGAAGCAGGTCCCGAGCATAGCTGTGCTCCAACGCCGGTTGTATCCATGTCAAAGTGGATCAATGCTATGCTTCATGCGTGGAAAAAGCCTTTCTTGTGGCACAACCCCTTCAACTGATTGCACTTACAAGTCCAGAGGCATATTAGTTGGTGGTGTTCAGACAGTGGCGGCCATAGCAAACGACGAAAGCCTGCAGGTAAGGGTGCGAAAGGCACACCCCCCTGAAGGGAGGTCATCTCAGCACCCTTCGGCACCCGGACGTGCCAAAACTGTGAAAAAAGTAGCGTACAGCGCACGTGTACAGCGTATGGCTCACCTAGTGCTTGCTTCTTTAGGGAATTTTTTTTCGTTTTTGGAGTGCTTGGGGTTGGAGCTGAGTGGAGGTCTGTGCCCTTTTTGTGTTTGACCTTTGACCACCTTAGCAGGAGGATGTTTGAAGTGGCAACTTGTGGCTAGGAACTGCTTAGAGAACCTTTTGGTAGAGCACGATGTCTTTAGAGACTGTTTGATGTAGTTTCCTTGCAGTTTGTGTAGTTTGGAGATGACTAGGTACAGTCATGTACTCTTTCAAGAAGAGTGGATGTGCTTCTAAGAAGCTAAGAGGACATTTGAAGACAGTCTATAAATGACTGTAACTTTGGCTCAAGGAGCGGGACCGAAAAGGGCGCGTTGCTACTGTGTTTTCACAAAAACGGGGTGTCTCCTAACTCCGTGAAATGCTGCGTCATTGCAAAAAGTGGTCTGTTGCGTGCAAGGCCCGTGTGAAACAGGTGAAACGTTGGACCTATCCTAACATGGTATTTGTACCCCTTTGTACAAAATTGGAAATGTTGGACATCAACAGAGGGAATAAGGTTCAACCTGGGCATCCTCCATTGCCACTCTCTACCACCCGCCTGGGGAACGAGGAGCTAAGGCTCTCATTCCTGCTGGCTCACTGTATTGTGAATGGCGAAAAGAGGTTGAAGGTCCTACTTAGTGTTTGCGCATTTCCCTTGCCGTAGCTTGCTGGCGGTGTGCTTATCCACCATTCCCGATTGCTGGTCTTTACAGGTCTGGAAAGTCTTCTCTCCATTGATCACCGGCATCTGCCGACGGCTCTCGGCGCTGCTTGGACTAGACGAGTTACCCACCTTTGTCAAGGACATATGTCCTTCGCCATGTGTTGCTTTTTCTTTGCTTGTACTTTGCTCGAAAGTGCGTACTGCCTGCCAAAGCGCATAGCGCCATGTAAAGCAGGAGTAGAAACCTCCTGTAGAGAGGTACGCTGAAGGAAGGCTTCTTTTGCAGTGATTCTTAGCTCTACTCATGGTATTTGGCCTGCTGTGGCTTCTGGCCTACTCTGGACTCGAGCTAAGGCGCGCGCCCAGACTCTTGATGAGTGTCAGTGAGACTGCGATAGCTGTGATCCGAGAGGCTTGTCTTCATCCAAGACCAGGGGTGTATCCCATGTCCGGGATCATATGCAGCCAGGGTGGCCATCTCATATCAGGACAAATGGCGAAAGCATTTTCTTCAGCATAGACTCCTCGCCATTTGTGCTTGCCTGGCATTTTGAGCCTCTTAAAGGCAGTGCAATCCAAGAAAGCCCTACTTCCAATGTATCTTAGTGAAGGCGGGATTGCAAGCTCAACTAGGGCTGCACAGTTCATAAAGGCTTTAACTCGGATTGTATGGAGAGTTGTCGGAAGGAGAACTTCTCTGAGGCTAGTGCAGTGCACAAAGGTGAATTCCGGAATTTCTTCAACATTGGTGTTGCAAAGGTCTACACTCGTAAGCAGTCGGCAACTGTCACACGCATGCGCTCCAATAGCTGTAAAATGCTTCGTGAGAGCGAGCGTGGTGATTCCCGCAGAGCTAAGACAGCCCTGTGCCAGCTCACTGATCCTAGCTTGCAGTGTTGACCCTCGGGGGGATGGAAGCTCACTCAAGGTAACCTCAGCAAGGTTAATACACCCTTGAAAGAGGGTATTGCCCGAACTTGGCTTCGTTGCTGAACTTATTTGCAACCCCTTCCGATGCATACACCCATTGTAAGGAACAGCATTCCGCAAAGGCCTTGTATCCAAAATCTCGGCAACCAGGAGCCGAGACACTGTTTAGTAGCTTGCAGTCACGAAAGGCGTTAAGGTGCATTTTGTGGAGCAGGCATTGAACAGCTCTGTTTGCCAAGTGACTTTCACAATATCGGGCCGCGGGCCTGTGAAAACTGCAAAAGACTTGTGGAGGTCAACCTCATGGGCACAGAAATCACAGCCCTACTCTATTCCACCTTTGCCCACTGTGTAGCCTTACATTGCATATGGCTACCACCACGACTCACGCAAATTGGCAAAGAAGTTTTCCTTAATTGTGTTGTGCTCCAAGAAGTAGTCATCCCGACAGAGCTCAGTGACATAGGCAACCGTGCTTTCTGCGGGTGTGAGCAACTGCAACGATTTACTCCCCTGGATTGGGGAGATATTGAACAGTGGGTGCAGGCAGAGCACAATGCTTTCTTCATGTGTGACAAATTTGAAAAACCCCTGTGGGTGGAGCTGCTCCCCGCGGATGGGCCCGATTCGGACGCCTTTGACGAAGAGCTATACCACGAGTTCTCCTAACATCAGGCCAGTCCATGTGAGGTTCAAGGTGGGTGCCTTAGCATCTGTCTTCAGGAAACATCCCTGGCCCTAGGAACAGTCCATGAGCAGAGTCAGAAGCTTTTGGCTCAAACAGCAAATGAAAGTAGTCTGCCATACATACTCATCCAGGCTTAGCACTCCCCCTGAAATGGAGCCGGTCATGGACTGCTCTTTGGTACTGACCACGCTCTCGGGGGTGACTATCAAGGTCTCTCTCACTGTGGCAAAGTTTGTCCGATTTGAGGACCTAGAGGACCAGGTTATG
The DNA here is from genome assembly GCA_963970005.1 of Durusdinium trenchii. Lineage (NCBI taxonomy): Eukaryota > Dinophyceae > Suessiales > Symbiodiniaceae > Durusdinium > Durusdinium trenchii. The sequence goes on along the minus strand of CAXAMN010022261.1, from coordinate 18,052 downwards.
GACTATCTGGCCTCAGTTACTGACCTCAAAGTGTTTGGGTGCTCCATCGACTTTCTACAAACTGCCACACAGACATACCTTGAGGACCCAATCTGGGACAGGCTACAGCAAGGCATGGCATACACCGTTGTCTTCAAGGATAGCAGTGTCGTCCTGCCATCACAGGAACAACTCGAAGGTTGCCCTATCCATCAGGTTCCGCTTGCCGTTCATGTCCCTATGAACCCAGAGGAAATCGTCCCAGAAGGGGCTTTTGCAGGGGTTCCGCGTCTGCGACATGTCAGTGTTGAGTCAGGTATCAGGCTCATTGGAGCAGAGGCTTGGCAAAATTGCCGACAGCTCCGCATTGTCAAACTGCCGGCCACAGTTGTAGGCATTTCCGATAAGGCAGCGCTCGAGGTTTGTTGGTGTGGTCCATGTCAAAGGTGATGGTTGTAAGCGTGAGGCAACTCTCAAATGCATATTTGCCTAGCTGTGCCCCTGGTGCTAGGACGTTGCTGTCCTCAGTTTCGTGACTGACACCAACTCGACCTAGGGAGCAGCACTCCGCAAACACTCTTCGGCTGTACTGGACACACCCCGGGGCGGCCACCTCTCTCAGTACATAGCACCCCTGGAAGGTCCCTTCTGCAAGACTCATGACCGAGGGTGGGAGCCTGACAATTTGCAGTTGCTGGCAGCTCTGCCAGGCCGCAATTCCTACATGTTGGATGCCCATTGCCACTTCTACATGCCGGAGCAAGGGTGCAGCATAGAAGGCTCTGTCAGCAATTTCTCCACGTGGGTTGGTCGGGACACGTACAGCTTTGGGGTAGCTTTCCCTTCCGTCTTCCTGGAACTGCCAGATGGAGTGTCCATCTACCATGCAGGGACGAACTACAATTTGTAGTTGCGGCCGTTGCAGGAGCGCCGTGCGGAATGCTTCTGGCAGGGGTTGCTGCGTGTGAAGGTCGAGCAAATCCAACTCACAGCCGAAGACATCCAAATCAGAAACTGTCGGCAGAAAGCAAAGAATGTCATCTTCCAGCTCTGCCACATCCTCATACTGGGTGAGATTTGCTTGCATTGTATATTCCGTGCCTGCTATCGTAACCAAATCAAGACTGACCTCATAACGGTCTTGGTTAGGCGGCATTGTCGCGTAGGCGGCAGTCCGAGCGTTTATGCTCGAGTTGCTTGGGCCAAACAACTGAGGTAACGGATATGTTGTCGTTGCGAAAATCATGATAACATTTAGACAACAAGAATTAGGGTGGCTAAGGCTACCCATCTCATGGAGGAGGTCGAGTTACTAGGAAACAGTCACTGTGTGGGGAGACTCTTACTGGAGACCGCCCTACTGCCACCACCCATAGGGCGGAGGCGGTGGGGGAGGCCTGCTGTGACAGGAAGACCCTGCTGCAGACGAGGAGCTTCCCGCTCCTGGAGGAGGGACAGTACGGCGAGCTTTATTACTTGGGTCAGAGGCTTCCTGACTGTAGCCCATGTGGTCCCTAAGCGCCTGCTTGTGGCCTGCGAGCTGACTTCTAAACTTGGAAATCCCAGTGAGCCATGCACAGAGCTGATCCCATCGGCCTTCCGAGTAGAGGAGTGGGCCATATTGGTTATATGGGCGATCTTCCATTTTAGGAGTGAAAGGATATCCATGGCAGTAGTAGTTACTGAGGATAGCACTAGGAACTTTGGTCAGCCTGTGGCGGGGAGACAGCAGATTCCACCCTCTCCGCGGAACATGGCAACTCGTAGCCCGGAGGTCAGCCACTGAGCTACTACTGTACTTTCTGCTTGGATGTTCCCTTGCTCAAAATTGCCAAGCGCCGTTGCTAGCCTAGTATAACCTATGCCGAAACGTCCGTATCCCTTGGCAAAAGCATAGTTGGGTTCTGCTGCCATGTCCTCATCCTCAGTAGCTTCCTCAGTGTCAGCTTCTGGTGGTTCAGCAAGCCCCACTGGCACCGGGAGCGCAAGTCTGGGCGATCGCTCAGCTGACCCGGTAGCATCAGAGGCAGAGTCTTCTTCTGCAGGCAAGTCTGCAGCGGGGTGTCTGGCAGTCGCCCCCGGTCTTCGTTTGATAGGAGACTCAGAGAAGTGCGATGTGGGGCTGCTACTTGGGGGTTCTCCGTCCTGTGGGGGTAGCATGCTCCTTGCTTCATCTTCTGCTTCCAGCATTTCGTCTTGTGCTGGACATGCTTCAGGAGGGGCCGGACGATTGCTAAGGCAATCATCCTCATCTGCAGAGGAGGTGTTAGCACTGTCATCGTCTTCCATGTGCGCGTCATCATCCTCCGGCTGCTCTGTACTCGGGATGGTGGGCGACTCTGAGGAGGAGCTGTGGACAGAGACTGCTTCATTTGCTTCTTCGTCAGCCATTGTGGCATCTGTCGCCGCAGGAGAGGACAGCGGCTGTCCCTCTTGCACTTCATGTTCCTCCTTTTCTGTGTCACGGTCAGAGACAGAGAGGACATCAGGTGTTGCACTTGGCTGAGGCCAATAACAGCCATGCACTAAAAGGCCTGGTTGCGGTGGCAGGACCAGTTCGGATCCGGGGGCATCGAGGACTGGCTGCACTCTCCATGCGTCATAAAAGTACACTCGGTGCAATGCTTCGAAAGTGTAATCTTGTGCACTGCGTTGTTCCGCTCGGTACCTTTGGGCTCTCACTGCGTGAGCGCACCCTGGGGCGGTACCCTTTCCACCACAAAGGACGTACACTCGGACGTTAGTGTTGACGCACGCCAAAAAGGCGGAGAACCCGCAGAAGCATGCAACACCACGAGTTCATGTCTTTGTCCAATGTGGCCTGCGAAGGTTCCCACGTGAGGAATTTCGGTAGGTTGGTTGTCTTATCTACCTTATATCCTCCCCTTTACAGGGTGTGGTCCCAACGCAGCACAGCTCGACCCTTGGTTTAGGGCCTTACTGTGGCCTGACTGTAGATTAAGCCCGGGTGTTCCTGCCAGAACCCCGACCGCTCGGTGACCCAGTCGATAGCGATCCCACCCCACCTATAACCCCCAAACCCGAAGGAATGGGAAGAGACAGGTGGAGGTCCAGGTTACCCCGGACACCGTGACTACTCTGGCTTGGTGATAGTGATGTGAAGTCCATTTGACGACTTCGTTGAGATTTTGCTAGAGCACAAACCCTCGCTGCCATGCTCTTCTTTCGTGAATTCAGGCCCATAGACAGTTAGCAGTCATCGTCTCACTTGTTTCACCCTAGTACAGAGGAAATACTGCTTGGTGGTGGAGTCTCGGCCTGTGGGCTGTGGTTGGTTTTGTTTGGTTTGTTGTTGGGTTGTCTTTGTCCTTTTCTCCACCATCTGATTGTATTTCCCTTCCTTCAATGATGACCTGGGCATCATGCCCACATGGCGTCCGTACTCGTGGAAAAAAACTTCTTGAAGCACGTCATGCCTAGCTCGCTTCGCTGAGCTGTTGGTGAGCTGTGAATGCTTGGTGTGCTTCGTGTGTGACCTCCCTGTTGGGGGGAGGCAAGTGAGGTGCATACCTCTTGACGCCCCCTTTTTGAACCCTGGTGGTCACCTCTCACTGCCCTTCTCTCCCGGTTTTGTGGAAATACCGGGTTGATGGCTGTGGTTTTCCCTTAAGCTGCCTACCAGGTTCCGCCCTCATTGCTGCCAGCCGTCGAGCATGCTACCATACTCAATGTGTTCATTGAATTCCATGGACCATACCAATGCGCTCGAATGCACTCTGGAAGGTGCACCTGCTTTCGTAATGTGGTTTTACCATGCCATGTTGCAAAGCTCGGCCTTCTTACCTTCTTACAAAGTGCCAACGGCGGCACTGTGATGCCTGCTGACGTGTGAGCATTCCCTGGCTCTACACGCCGTGTGCACATGCCCATGCATCCTCTTTGCATTTCGTTGATGGACAAGAACTACTGAGTGCTATTTGGAATTCATCGCCCCTGTCTCACCCTTCCTCGTGCCTTCATGGCCTTACGAGTTACTTTAAAGGTTGCTCTTGCGGCTTTGTGTTTGGTTTTGTTGTTTTTTTGGTTGTTGGGTTTGTTGTTGGTTGTTTCTCTTTGCCTCGCAACCTTGCTGGTAACTCGATCTTAAATCGACTAAGGTGACTTGTGCAAAACCTGCGCACACAGCGCCTCCACTCGTGCAAAAAAATAAAGCACCTACCAGACACGGTAGTCAGCCTGCTGCATGGTGCTTTTCAGATGCTGCCGAGCCTTGCGCGCAGTAATTGCCCCTGGCTGCCAACATTTTCGGCCCTAAGGTCTTCGAGGAGTGTTGCTCCCTAACACAAATAGGAGTGACGCAGTGCCCTGACAATATACTCGCCCCCCAAGCACAACTGCGGCTCCGTGTGTTTCAAGGACGCACGGCCCTCCAGCACCTCGACCTGGGCAAGAAAGGGCGAGGCTCCACTAATCTGAACAGGAGTCTGCCTGACTGCTGCTTCTTGGAAGCAGGTATAGTCGCACTCTACCTGCCGTCAGATTTTAACAGGATAGGGACGGCCGCGTGAGCTGCCAGCAGCTGCGAACTGTTGATTTGTCCCAAACGGACGTCATTGAAATTTTGGGTTCAACCTTTGCACACTGCTCACAGCTACAGCAACTCAGCCTTTCCCGAAACTTACGCATCATTGAGCAAGAAGCCTTTCTTAAGTGCACCTCGCTGCAAGAAGTCTGCATCCCACCATCCCTGCTTTACATTGCTCGGCGTGCTTTTGCAGGCTGTACGCAGCTTCGAGCAGTTCGTAAACAAGGGAAAAGCAAGACATGGCGAGGTACATATGCCCGGCTCAATGCCTTTGACAAATGCGAGCAATTGGACAAGCCCCAATGGCTCCGATTCCTGCCGCCAAATGCCAATGACCAATGGAGAGACGACTTCTAAGCAGCCACACGCTAAACTGGCAAAGCAAATGACAGCGGGAATGGACTGCTATTCTGCTGTCTCAATTTTGTGTGCCAGGTTCAAGAAAGCTCAGGCTAAGCCATCATTTCGGCCCCAGTAACTACGTTACAGTGAGCCTGTAGGAATGAGAGCCTTAGCTTTCGCTCCTAAGAGGCGGGTGGTAGAGAATGGTAATGGAAGGTTGCCAGGGGGAAGCTTAGTTCTCCTTGCAGCGGCCACGCCATGACCATTGCTGTACAAAGAGGCACAAGTACCATGCTAGGATAGGTCCATGTTTCACTGGTTTCACCTGGGCCTTGCACGCAACAGGAGACTTTTTGCATCTCAGTGCCGCTCTCTCTTTTTGAAACAGAGAGTACCGCAATGGCACTCCTTGAATGCTAAGGGGTGCAAAGGTGACCTCCCTTCGGGGGGGACGGCATCACCATCGTCAGCAAACCCCTTTCGCTGTCTCTGCCTCCACTGCCTGACAATCGACATGCCTCTCGTCTCTGTCGCGCAATCAGTTGAAAGGGTTGTGCAACGAGATGGGCCTTTTCCATGGCTTGCCAGGCAGAGCAGCAACTGACTCCGCTGGGCAAGGATCAGACTGGCTGACAATAAACAATGCAGGTCTTGCAAAGCACCTGATCATCGCTTTTGCCACTCGATGCAGTGGCCCTCTTGGTCACAGCTTGGTGGGTGGGGCGAGGCCCCTTTGATAGGCTCCGCTGCACTCCGCTCTTGCGCCGACCATGCCGTCTGACTTTCATAGTGAATTCAGGCCCTTAGTTAGTTAACAGTCAGCTTTTGCCTTTTTCACATGTCTCACCCTGGTACAGAGGAAACGCGCTTAGACGAGGGGGAATTGTGGCTTTTGGTTTCTGGTTCTTGTTTCGGTTTGGGGGGGTTTTTGCTTGTTTTGGGTTGCTTGCGTTCTTTTCCCCTTCATCACGTCGTGTTTCCTTCCCTTTCAATGATGACCTGGGCACTCCGCCCACACGGCGTCCGCACTCGTGGAAAAAAATGTGACCTTCCCCCTTGGGGGGAGGTGCGGGAGGTGCAAGCCTCTTGACACTCCCTTTTGAACCCTGGTGGCTACCTCACACTGTCCTTCATTCTCGGCTTTGTGGAAATACCGGGTTTGAAGGCTGTGGTTTTCCCAATCGTCACCTACCAGGTTCCGCCTTCGTTGCTGCCAGCCGTCGAGCAAGCTACCTGACTTGATGTGTCCAATTTTGAACCGTACGGACCATACCAATGCACCTTTGTGCACCCTTTTAGGTGCATCATGCCTTCGTGAAGAGTCCTTACCATGCCAAGGTGCAAAGCCTGGCCTAACTACGTACAAAGTGTCAACGGCGACACAGTGATGCCTACTGCCGCGAAAGTATTACCCGGCCTCCACATGCTTCACGGTGCACACGCCCCTGCAACTTCTTTGCAGTTCGTTGATGGACAAGAACTACTGAGTGCACTTTGGAATTCATCGCCCCTGTTTCACCTGTCTTCATGCCTTCATGGCCTTGCGAGTTACTTTACAGGTTGCCCCTGCGGTTTTGTGTTCGGTTTTGTTTGGGGGTGGTTTTGTGGTTTTTGTTGTTTGGGTGTTTTTCCTTTCTGCCTCGCAACCTGGCTGGTAACTCGATCTTAAATTCGACTAAGGTGACTTGTGCAAAACCTGCACACACAGCGCCTCCACTCGTGCAAAAAAAAATTGCCACGTTCGCCACCTCGATGCAGTGGCTGTTTGGTCACAGTTTTGAGGGTGGAGCGAAGCCCTTTTGACTGGCATCGTTGCACTCCGCTCGTGCGCTGACCCTTCAGACCGACTTCGTGGCGAATTCAGGCCCATGGACAGTTTACAGCCAACTTTTCTCACCTGTCTCACCTTAGTGCAGAGGAAACACTTTTTGATGAGGGGGATTCGGCCTCTGGCCTTTTGGTTGTGTTTGGGGTTCTTGCTTGGTTTTTGTTTTGCTTTTGGGGTTGCTTGTGTTCTTTTCCCCCTCATCATGTCGTGTTTCCTTTCCCTTCATTGATGACCTGGGCACTCCGCCCACACGGCGTCCGTACTCGTGGAAAAAAAAACCTCCTGTTCAGTAAGTGCTTGCAGGGCATATACTCCCAACTGGTCAGAAGAGCGTGGTGCGTTGGTTTGTGGCGGGCCCTTGGCTCCACAAAATCCTGCAGGTGTGATTGGGGGAGGACAGGAACAGGTTGCGGCATAAGCCATGGCGGGATCGGTGGTGCGGGGCGGTCTGAGGTTGCAGGTACTGCCGGCAAGGTGTGCAGCTGCATGAAAGGGAAAGCAGCAAAGGCTTCCCCGGGTTCAGGAGGCCGGGCTTGCCCTAGGCCGACTGCGCAGCCAGGAGAGGGAAGGCATTCTGTTTGATGGAGGATGCGATAGACCATTGCTCGTTGTGGGGCACTTCGTCCGTGTAAAATGACACCATCATGTGTTATATGTGGCGAGTCGTCAAACGGGAAAAGGACTTGCCCGCTGGTGAGCACTGGGGAAGACTTTCGCATCTCTTCAGGGACAGCTGCTACAACCATCTCGGTTATAGACAGGCATGTGCCATCATCCAATGGGGTGCGTAGAAAGGCAGCAACAGCTAATCGCAATGGAAGCTGTGTGTGTGCAATCATTAGTACATGTCTGTACTGTCTTCTTACATTTGAGCCGTCTTCCTTGAACCAGGAAAACATGGTAGCGCAAAGTTGGAAAAGTGCAAACCGAAATGCAAAGCCTCTTGAGTCGTACAAGCTAGCTTCCTTTCAGAAGAAGTTTGTCAACTATCGTGACAAACTATCGTGGTGTGGCTCAACTCATTCTCAAAAAGAGTCACTAAACCCTCTCAGTCCAGTGACTTGGCTTCGTAAGCCAAAGTCTCAAACTCAAGGTCCAATGACCAAAGGTCACACTCAAAAGCAAAGGTCGAAGACTGCTGGCCAAAACCGCGACGCTCAAAGATCGCCGGTCAAAAGCAAAGCGCGCCCGCACCGTAGGGCTGTTCTTGGGATCCTTTCTTTGTGAAAAGCGTGGGTAGCACGCCTGTACAGTGTGTGGATCACCTAGTACCTCTGTGTAGTGGAACTTTTTCGTTTTCTGTCCTTGGGGTTGGAGCTGAGTAGGGATCTTCCTCCTTGGAGTGTGTTTGCTTTGACCACCTTAGCAGGACTAAGTGGAATGTGGCCAGAAGTGGCTAGGAGCATGTCTAGAGAAGCCCTAAGTATAGAGCTGTAGTGCTTGAGATGAGCTGTGTATAGCCTAGCTTTGCTTGAGAGTGTTTGGAGATGCTTTCTTGTACTTTTAGTCTGTTTTGGACGACTGTGACCAGTCAGACCTCTTCAGAGAAGAGAAGGACGAACAGACATACAGTCAAACCGACTGTTATGTTTAGCTCAAGAGCGGGATTCGCAAAAGGGTCGCACTCGCTTCCGTGTTTTCACATGGTAGCGGAGCCCCGAGGATCCTAAGGGTGAGGGGCAGACGCTTTGAGAGAAAGGAGAACTGTTTGTAGGGTTTTCTCTGAGCCTTTTTGTGAGCTATGGAGAATGCGACTCCAACGAGTCCAGTCCAGCTGTGACGCTTGGACCACCGGCTGAAGCCTCGAGTCCGCCTGGAGTGAGCTCTGGACGTCAGACTTTTCCAATGAGTCCAAGTGCAGAAGGTCAAGATCATACAAGTGTGGTACCTAGTTCGTCTTTGGTTCCTTCTTTGGCGAACGCACCTGGTTTGAGTGTTGGACCACCATATGCATGTCAGTCTTCACTGAGTTTTGACCCTTTGCAAGTGGGAGATCCTTGGCAGAGTTGGCATTCTGGTCCTGGAAGCCAGCGAGATGTGACTCAGGCGTTGTGGGCTCAGTATGGACCAACTACTGGGGTGACTGCAGGCCAATCAGGAGATGGTGGTAGGTCTTCACAGGGACGAGATGCCACCTATGGACTTCCACCAAACTGGGACTGGAACATTCCACCACCTCATCCCCCACAAGCTCAGGGAGTAGATCCAGTTTTGGCAGGTTTGATGCAACAACAGCTGCAATTGGGACAGACTTTGATCGATGCTATGAGACGAGGAAACAACAACAGCAGCCGCAACAACCCAGCAACCACCTCTGGGAGTCCCTGAACGTGAACGACTCACAATGGACACAAAGTGGATCCCAGCAATGCCACTACCTTCGTTCAAGCAGTGGGTTAGCAGGTCTCGAGAACTTTCTGGGTTCAGGGATTGGGCAGAGAAGCTAGGAGGTTGGCTGGCACTCATTCACGATCAGTATGGCCCAGTGTTGAGGGAGGCACTTCGGATGGAGGAGCCTATTGTCTTGCGAGGAGCAGATCAGGAGCTCAGGGCAAGGCGACTTTTTCATCTGATTCAGCAGGCCTTCACGGGATACCCCAAGATTGAACACATGATCCGCAATCAAATCATGGCCCGAGGGGCAGCTGATGCAAACGGCTATGAACTTTTCAGATTGATTCGACGTGAGTTCTCAATTTACAGTAGGCAGGAGGCCCTTTACTACAGAGAGCTTGTTTTGAAGTTCACTGTCAAGAAACCTTCAATTGATGGCTTGGCTTGATTGATGTTCTTCGCGAGATCCAGACAGAGATCGAATCATTTCACAGTATGCTTGAGGCAAGTGTGATGGCTAGAGCATTGGTTGATTTGAGGATCAATGAGGGGGATCAGTTTTTGCTGTATTTGAGGAATTTGCCTGAAAAGGTAGCTGAACATGTGCAACTCATCAGCGGTGCAGGGACTGTCCAGCAGCTTTGGCGAGCAGTGACAGAGTATTACATCCTGTTCAAGGTTCTCCCATTCGAAGCAAGGGTTGTTTCAACTGTGGAGACCCTGGTCATATGCAATCAGAGTGCCCCAAACCAAAGCACTGCAAACACTGTGGGAAGAGCGGCCATGTGGCCTCAGATTGTTGGGAGAAGCATCCTGACAAGAGACCGTCCAAGAACACCAAGGACAGTGGAGCAGACCCTGGCAAGAAGTCTTTTCCATCCAAAGGAAAAGGAAAAGGCAAGAGCAAAAGCAAGGGCAAGGGCAAAGGAAAGAAAGGAGGCAAGTTGAGAGAGCTTGAGGACGAAGATGAAGAGGGCGAATGGGAGTTTGAAGACCCCGAGGAAGGCTTGGTTGGGGATGAAGACCAAGTAGCAGTGGTAGTGACTTCGAAAAGTTCGAGTACTGAGGGGGCAACCACTTCCAATTCTGAGCCGGTAGTTCACAGTGTCACTCATCCTCTCGAGTACTTGTTGAGTACTCAGGGCTTGGGAAAGGATCTCAAGACCCATTGGCTTGTCGATTCAGGTGCCACTTGTCACATTGTTGCTGAGGAATGGTTGAAGCTTTACAAGGTGAAGTACTGGTACCCAGGTTCAGCTCCAATCCTGAGAGGTGCAGGGGATCATATTCTTCCCACTGCAGGGATGGTAGACCTCGAGTTCACGGTCGGTAGGACCCCTGTTGTCATGCAGCGAGTTTTGGTAGCTCGAATCAAGTTGAACGTGATCAGCTGCTATGCCCTGTCACAGACAGGATGGTTGACTCGCCTTGGAGGAGCACGAGAGAGTGTCCTCGAGAATGGTCAGGGCACCAACTTTCCTTTGAGGATCTGTGAACGTGCTTGGTGGTTGAAGGTTGATCTGATTTCAAAGCCTAGTCAGGCCAGACGCGGAGGCAAAGCGACCAAAGGTCCTGCTCCAATGGAGGTTGATGAGGTGAAAGGTCCCCCATCGAACCCAGAAGAAGAGATCAGAGAGACCCAGACCCCTGAAGCACGAAGCACTGAGAGTACGGTCACACCACATACACAGTACAGAAACGACAGAAACGAGAGTGAAACGCAAAACGATGCAGTGACTGAACAGGCACGACCAGTTTCTAAGGCAGGGAAGTCCAGAACTAAGGGTCGAGAAGTGAGGAGCACTCAGCCTGGTTCTTTGCAGTCGTTTTCGTATGTTTGTCGTATGTTTCGTTTTTGTGGTGATGAGCCTGTTTCTTTTCCAACTTTGTTTCTTGATTGTGAGCCCGATACGCTGGAGAAGGGGAATGAGGATGATCAGGGAGATTTTGCCTCTTTCACTTCTGAGTTTGACGCCTGGGAGGTTGAGTCGAACTCTTCTTTTGTGAGCTGTGAGAGCCAGTTTTTGGATTTTGACTTCTTTTCCGAAGGTCCGGACGGGGATCCGGAGACTTTGTCGGAGGTTTTTGGGAGATCTGAGACGGATTTTGCTTCTTTACTTGCGTTCTGGAGGAACCAGGAAGGGTTTCCGGGAGGTTCGGAGGTGTCCGAGCGGGTCCGGATGTTCCGTGGGTTACCGAAAACCGTGGATTTGGAGAGTGATGACATGGAGGAGTACACTCCTTCCATCCCCGATCAGGTAGGTCCGGAGGCGGAGGCCGAAGGTCCCATGGTTGAGGCAGGTTCCGATGTCGATGAACCACCTGGGGAGTTGCCCCATTATGACCCTGAAGGTCCACATTCGTCGGATTTGGAGAATCCATCACCCGAGCTGGAGGGCAGTTTGTTGTATGAGCACGAGTGTCGAGGACATTGGCCATATGACCGAGGGTGTGATGCGTGTGTTCAGGCAAGAGGTCGGACGCCCGCGCGGAGACGAAAGGGCCAGGAGTCAAGCGCCTGTGATCTTGCAGCTGATATCATGTTTGTAGGTGGAAGGCACTGGAAGGTGTTGGTTCTGCTCATGATCCAGACTGGCATGATTGGTATGGTGGTTTTAGGTGGTGACCGGGAGAAGGACGTGAAGTCCACTGTCTCTGTTTTAAATGAGATCGGTGTTGGAGGTTTGTCTTTGGAAGTGGCCACTGACAACGAAGCCTACTTGCTGAACCTGATGCAGAGGTCTCTGAGAGAGTCCAACTGTCGAGGCTTCCATTGGAGGAACATTTCAGAGAATCATCCACAGGCCAAAGGTGTAGAACGTGCTGTGGGGATCATGAAAGAAGGTTTGTTCACCAATTGGTTGGCTTTGGAAGCTCATTTAGGCATGAGGTTGGCTTTGGAATCACCTCTGATGGGGTATCTGGTTGGGTACACCTATAGGACTTCCAATGGTTTTTGTGAGCGCAAGTGGGGTGGCACTCCTTTGGAATCTCTGAGAGAGAAGAGAGGAGGTCAGATACCACGAACTTTTCCTTTTGGGATCATGGGTTTTGTGAAGCCAGTTCACGCACAGAAGTGGCAAGGTCAGAGGATGGTGCTTGGTGCTTATTTGGGGGCCAAGTACAGCACAGGTGGTGGTTGTTTGGTTTACCCTGTTTCTGTTGACTCCACTGGAGTGAGGGAAGTGATCAAGGGTCACACTTTCAGAGTGAGGGGCCAATCACCATGGTATGACGTGAACGTCTTGTTTCCTCTGCTTGCGGGTGCTTATGTTGATCCCAGAAGTGGCGAACAAGCTCTTCCTCCGCCACCAGTTCATGATCCGGAGAGGTCAGTGAAGAGGCCACTTGAGGACTCAGGTGGTGCAGGTGAAGGTGGGGAGGTTCCAGGTGAAGAAGGGGATGGAGACATGGAGGTCGAAATTCCTTTGCCAGATGGGAGCTTAGCTCCAGAAGGGGGTGGAGAACCTATGGACCTTGACATGATCTTGGACCGAGTCATCCAGCACGCCCAGAACGAGGCAATGAATGAGTTCAGGTACCTCCAGGTGTGATGAGGTTGTGGGTGAAGTCGAGGCAGAAGGTCAAGGTTCTTCCATCTCTGTCCAGTTTGGGGGAAACCAAATCGATGTACAGATCGCCGAGGGGGTGTGTGATGAATTGAGAGGGCATTCGCACAGAAATGGTGCAACTGGAGACATTGGAAGTTGGTGACACCTATCCTGAGAAGAAGGGTCGCACCATCGCAGTTGAGCATGAAGTGCAAATCCTCACGGCGAGGTGGGTTTTTATCCAAAAGACTGCAATCCTTTGTCGTGCCCGGTTGGTCGTTCGCGATTATGCCTCTGGTGCTGAAAGCGCTTTTCGATCTGGCATCTATGCCCCAACAAGTAGTTTAGATTCACTGCGAGTGGTCCTTGCCTTCTCAGTGGTTGAAAGCATGAGCCTTCTTACAGCTGACGTGTCGACAGCGTTCATGTATGCACCTGTTGAAGCTGATGCGTGTGATTTGGTTTTGCTTCCAGCGAACATCACTGTGAAGGGCCAACGAGTCATCTTGTGGCTGAAAAGGGCCATGAATGGCTTGAGACGTGCTCCTTTGTTGTGGTTCTTAGAGCTTCAGCTTCAGAGGACGATCCGTGACTTGGGCGGAGACGAGACCTTTGAATCAACGTTGTTCAGAGTGAAGACCGACACTCAGTTTTTGCTGGTCCTTGTTTACGTTGACGATTTGCTTATAGCCAGCAACGACGTTGAAGGAGGTGAAAACTTCTTGCGTGCTCTTCAAAAGATCTGGAAAATCAAACGCACGGGAAGTATTCCGTCTGGGAAGAAAGGACTCCTTGAATTCTTAGGCCGCGCAATCTACAGGCTCCACGATGCCGAGGAGTGTCTGTATTTTGGAGTGTCTCGAAGCTACATGGAGGGAATCTTCGTGTCTTGGGAAGAGAAGCTCAAAGAATCCACTGGTTCGGCTATGCCCAAACTGGAGGAGCTGCTTAAAGATGCAGAGAAAAAGTTCGGGACGTCCGAACTGTCCGCCACGGAAGCCCAGCGCTACCGTAGGGTCTTGGGACAACTCGCATGGGCAGCGCTCTCCAGGGCAGACCTTGCTTTTCCTGTTGGTTTCTGGAGTAGGTTCCAGTCGAAGCCCCATGTCCCCGCAGAGGTTTGTCTTCGTAGCTTTCTTCGTTGGTTGAAGGGTCATTTGCATTATGTACAGCAGATGCCAGCTAGTTCACCACCCGTGTTGACTGAAGAAGGGGTCGTTGTAGGTTTTTGTGATGCTTCTTGGAATGTGACCAGCGTGTCTGGTGCTGTGATCTCTTGGCGGGGATGCTGCTTGAAGTGCTTTAGTAGGAGACAGGAGGTTCCCGCGTTGTCGTCTGCCGAGGCAGAAGCAATCGCCATCACGGAGGCTAGCAAAGAACTTGTAGGTCTGGGGATGTTGATTGCTCGTGATGGGATCCCTCTGGATGAGATAGGCACGCCAGCCAAGACCACAGGAAGCATGAAGTTGCATTTATACAACGATGGGAAAGCAGCTATTTCCATTTCTACCATGGAGGGTTTGCTTCGACGTGTGAAGCACATGGAGTTGCGAGCACATTATGTGAAGTACCTCCATCGACGACGTCGCTTGACCTTGGAACACTGGGAAGGTGTTTCCAACCCGTCCGACGGTCTTACGAAAAGTTGCAAGCTCGTAGAGATGTGGCTGAACCTCTGCAATGCTGTAGGACTTGTACCCGGTTTGGATGAAGATAGGGCAGCATTGTTGAGGGGCTTGTCTCGAGACGCCGATGTGGACGACGAACTTCCGACCAGTGAACGTTCAGTTCGAGAAGGGGAGTATGCCCATCGTGCGTGTTTCTTGCATTTTCGTCCGTTGGTGATCGGAAAGGTGAAGGGAGAGCTGGACATTGTGCCTATTGAAGTTTGAATTTTGTCGATTGTGCTTTTTTCCGGAACAGTTTTCCAAAGTCAAAAGTCGTTTTGAAGAGTTTCTGAATCTGTTTTGTGTGTTTTGTTGTTGTCCGTCTGTGTTCGGATTCGTCCGGATGAGTTCGGAAGAGTTTCGGTTGCCTTGGTGTGCAGCGTGTGGATTTGGAACCTCTTGCTGAGTTGACAGAACTTTAGTGGAAGGACGTGTCCGAGTGCAGTCGTTGAGGTTCGACTAGGTTCGGAGGTGTAGGATGACTGTTTCTTGTTGATTTAGGAGCCTTCTGTTCTGTGGTGTAGTGTTTTGAGTTTTGCGGAATTTGTGTTGTGTACGTTTCTAGGAATTCTGTTTGCTTCACCGAATGTCCGGATAGCTACCTCTTTCCTAAGGAAATTGAGATGATTGAACTGTAGAGACCTTTTGTTGTGACACTTTTTCCTGGTTTGGACTGTTCTCTGTGTCTTGAGACAGTGGAACTGAGTGATGAACGCCCGCGGCCATTTTTGCTTAAGAAGGCAGCAGAAGGAAGTCTACTGGTGGCCTTGCACCAAGCGAAGGGGTTTTGTTTGTGTTTGAGGACATTGGAAACCGTTGATGTGAGCTGCAATAAGGAGTCGCGAACCATGAGTAGCTAGATCAGGGGTTTGAGTGTCAGACATGTCCAGTTGTCGTGTTATGGTGCCAGGGTTTGCAGGGTTGAGACGCCAGAGAAGACAGTTTGAGACTTCTGTTGCTGCAGGGTTTTTGGAAGCAGTTGTCCAAAAGGGTGAAACATTCCTTTTCCCAGGGTTGGTAGCGTCTTCGAGGGTTTAGAACATCTCTCCTTCAGTGGTTTGTGTTGAATTGTTTGGTTTCTTGTGCTGTGTGCTGTGTGGCAGAGCAAGGGTATGCTTGGCTTCGACGGTTCAATGCTCAATTCAACAGCCTGTCAGCCTAGCTGTGTGATTTTCGAGTTTTGATTTGCGCACTTTGTGTTTGGGAGCGTCATGGCTACTGTCGAGCGCCCAGAGGTTGAGATCGTGTCGGGTGAGGCACCTGCTGTCGCAGGCGCAGGTGAAGTGAATGAGGTTGCCGGCGGAATTCCTTCGCCAAAGGCATCTGGACCTGCTGGTCCACCGGCCACTCCTTCGACTGTTGTGGGAGGAGGAGATCCCAACATGAACGGCCACACGGTCAATGGACCACTGATGGTCGATGTCGACCTCTTGGAAGTGCCACTTGACAATTTGTTGGCGCTTGGCATGGGGTCAGCAGAGCCTTCGGATGACCTGGTGTCTAACACCTGTTTCGAGGTGTCCAAAGCTGAATCGGAACGTTGGCACCAAGCAGCCTATGGGGCTCAGGAAATTGTCTATGCCATCCAGTCTGAGATGGATCAGGTGACCCGTATCCACAGTGAAACTCCGGGTACTGAGCTCGATGAGACTCGTCTTCCTGATGAGAACGGACCACGATCAGGCATGAGCTATCGTGAGTTGGGAATCAGGAGGCATGCCATGGTGGTACGCCAGCAGCAGTTGCGCGCGGGTGCTAGCTTTTGGGCTTATGTTTATTTTCAAGGTCTGGTTCAGCCGCAAACCAGCGACTTCACTCCGATTAGTTCCCTCCCGGAAGCGGCAAGAGGAACAGCACTGGCCTCGGCAGATTACTTGCACGACATGCTGCGGTGGTGCTTAGGAAGATTCAGCAAGCTCCAAGATCTATATGCTCACATGTCTGAGTTTATGACTCAGCTACAAGAGACCGACGCCAGCTCGAAAAAGCAATTCAACGTGTTGGCCGAAAAGATCCACGAGCTCGCTGGTGCTATTGTGGGAGTGCAAAGTGCGACACGGGTTGCAGTGGATGACTCCAAGCAGAATCAGAAGCAAACCCACCGGACTCTTGAAAACATGCTTTGGCAGCTGGCCGGCCCCGGCAAGGCGGTCAATCAATCGATGAAGGATGTTGTGGTTTCATCTGCAAAGATGATTCAGCAGGTGGAACAGCATCTGTCGAAGAATATCCGCATCGCAGAAAGCACAGCCGAGAATATGGAAAACATGGAGAATCACCTTGCGGCAATCAGCGGCCATTTGCAGAAGTTGGTGGAACTGCAATCCAAGTCGACCAAGACAGAGGATCCAAAGGCCTCAGCCAAGTTGCCACCACCCCCGATTGCACCTGCGGGTATGAATGTGCCACCTCAGGTTGCGCCTGCTAGTATGACTGTGCCGCAAGCGACATTGGGAACAGCAGCCCATCCGGTCCAGCCGAAGTTGATGCCGAGCAATTTGACACCACCAATGCCGTCAGGGTTTCCTCCGGCACCACCCTTTGCACCTCAGAGCTACGCCCCAGCTGTGGCACCCGCTGCCTACACGACTCCATCGACACCGGGTGCAGCTGTGGGCTCCTCGGGATCAGGGGCGCCACCGACTTCGTTTTGGAAGCGTGTCCGATTGGCTGATGGGTCCTGGAACTGGGCGGAAACAGACCCGAGTGACCTCATCTAGATCTTTTGAGATCATGTGGACCCATCTTCTGGGGATGTAGCATCCTAAGAAGATTGACTTTCAAGGCCATCTTTGACTGCGGCCAGCTCACCTTGGTGAAAAAGGTTTGTTCTGAGGGATTTGGCATTCGATTTGCAGCTGTTCGATTTGATCTTGTGAGATTCAGTTTGAGCTGAGTTTGAACTCTGGTTGAACTTCATTTGATCTTCGCTCGAACTTCCTGATGTCTTGTTTAAGTTTTCTTGTTGAGTCAAGGGAATGCACGTGTGTGATCTTGAAGGGTTGAAGTTTTGTGCATTGCTATGTCTGAACTTGCCAGGACGAAAAGGGATGAGGTCAGGGGTTGAGATCAAGAAGAGATCAAGGGTTGAGCACTGTGAGAATCAGGGATGTCGTTTGCATTTGCACCATGACCCACGCACAACAGTAGCAGAGGGTAGTAACTTGAAGGGTTGACTAGTTTCCTTTGCTTGATGTGGACTTTGGGACTGTGACGCCGAGTCGATTGGTTACAGTGGAAAGGAAATAGAAAAGGGTTTGGAGTTCAAGATGTGCTTCATGAACGGTCAGTGAAACAGTAACAGAGGGTTGTAGCTAAAAGGGTTGGCTAACTTCCTCTTCACTTGCTGTGTGAAGCTTTTGGCACGTTGAGTGTGACAGGTTTTGTTTTCAGGAACCTTCGTTTGCTTGACCTGTCAGGTGACCACTTGAGACCTTGTAAGGTTTCAGGGTCCCAGTGATGACAGAAGCAGAGGCGAAGAGCTGGCCCAGTGCAGCTCTATGAAGCCCTGCTGTCTGAGGGACCTTGAATCTTTGTTGTTTTGCTTGCTTGGTCGAAGCATGGTTGATTGGTTGATCTTGATTTGAACTTGCTTGAAGCTTGTTGTTCTTGATTCGTTGACGTTTGATCGACCTGGAGACCAGTTGGAACCACTGGAGTTGAGATCTTAGTTGCTCAGAGAAAACGAATTGAAGAGAAGAAGAAGACAAGAAGACCAGGAGAAGGTACGAGGTGACCCAAGAAGGGGTGTGAAAAGTGTGGGTAGCACGCCTGTACAGTGTGTGGATCACCTAGTACCTCTGTG
>CAXAMN010022260.1:0-26819 GCA_963970005.1 Durusdinium trenchii | reverse complement strand
GCTGTCTCGCGTGTGTCGAGCGCGCGCGCGCGTGCTTGGGCGCGGACCGGTGTGGCACTGTGGACCGTCAGTCGCGTGACCGGCGACGAGCAAAGAATGGGGAATTCATGCAAAATTGGTGACGAATGTCAGGTGAAACCATGGTTTTTGTGACATAATACACTGTTCTTTGCACATATGTTCTCCTCGTGTACTCCCCCGTAAGGGCAGGGATCCGTGAGGTGCGTCACGCAAGGTGTCGTTGTGTGTGGTCCGGACCTTCAGAGACCTGGCAGCCGAAGCTCCGAACCTCAGAGGTTCAGGGGCCCGGAGTCTTACTTCGAGCCTGGAACACCAGTCCCAAGCAGAAAGAAATGGATGGAACTGCTCCCCAGTCCCAACCATTCCTATGTAAAGGATTTCAAGCTGGCGCCATATTGGGTTCCAACCATTGGTTTCTGGTTGGGACTGGGGTTCCACACTTGGCCAATCCATCCTGTTTCAGGACGGATTGACCCTCCAGAGGACGGATTGAACGTCATCGCTGCTCGTCGAGAGGAGAATCAGATCGGTGATCAGGTTAACTGGTGGACCCTGCATGGAAGTATTCCCCCATGGTGCAGGGGTGTGTTCCCATGAATTCGAGTGAAGCCAACTGGTGTGTTTCCTTGCCAAGTCTAAGACGTCAGGTGACATGCCGCGCTCTCCACTTAGCGAATTCCGATCATGTCTGCTGTTGGAAGATGGGCACGGGCGGGGTGGTGAACATGGGCACGTGTCGCGCGCCGCGCGTCGCACGTGTCGCGCGCCGCGCGTCGCACGTGTCGCGCGGGTCGCACACGTACGGTAACCAACCAACGGTGGACCGCACCCTGTCCTGGTTTCTCGCTTATATAATCGGAGTGGTTTGTTCAGTTCCAAGGGATGCGCTCTCTCTCTCTCTCTCTCTCCAACTTCTCGAAATGGCTTCCCTGGCCGTTCCAAAAGCAACCCGCCCCCCCTTCCAACCCCTTCAAACGAACCCCAAAACCGCTCGGCTTCGGCTTCTCTTCGACTCTCCGGCCTCCTTCGGAAGCTCCACGGAGGTCCGGTAGGCGTGGCGACTGAGAGCCAGGTCACCTCGACCAACGCCGTTGGTGGCGACCGGTCGGACGAGAACAGGGGTCCACGGGCATGACGCGACCGGTCCGCGCGACACCGGCGCCAGCGGGTTCCACCGAGCGCCGTTGAAGGCGCCACGTACGGGGTGACGTAAGGGCGTGGAGCTCAAACCTGCGGGGGGGGGTCCCTAATTGACCGCTGAACATGAATATAGATTAATACCAGCACCACTCATTGGGTGGAACAAAAGGACCCCCATGTTTCAGATGTATGTTCCCAATGACCACCTGTTTTGCAGGTAATGGTAATAGATTCCTCTGATTCAGAGAAGGGGAGGTGAACCTGGAGACCTCTCATCATTGGACGAAAGAGTGAGAGTACGTGACAGCGGAGAACGTGCTCGGTGACAGCGTGGGAGAACGGTGTGGAGAATCAGCCGGTGTGCCGGTGTGTGTCGATGTGGCGGTTTCATTGGGGACAGCCAGGCAGATGTGGCGGCTTCATTTGTGGAGTACATGGTAACTCATCTGGGACTTGCCATCCATGGAGTGATTCTCCACTCTCACGACTGGTGTTCTCATCTAAGCAGCCTACAAACAAAATATTGCGGATGACTCCACTTGCTGGCGCGACTTTTGATCCATCCCAAGTGGACCTGCAAAGGAGAACATGAGTAGACAGGTGGCGACGAGGACGAGGCCCAAAGAAAGGGGCCTAAAAGGGCTCGGTCTCCCTGCCTAAAAAAGAAAACACAATCCCAGGAGTCACGTTTGACGGGGTGCCGAACTTGGAGGTAGTCGGGGTGCCCAGCTACTCCACTCACATGAGACCAAACACCACCCAACTCCATGTGACCCCTGGAATACAGTCGCAGTGACGTCCTGGTTTTTGTGCCGGTCTCAGTCTCATCCACCTTCCAGATGAGTAGCCATCAGTCCCATCCGAAAGATAGAACAAAAGTACAAGTCCAGTTTGACCCAGGTAAAAACTGGTACTGGTTTTGCATCGCCCGACCCAGTCAAATGAGGTCCTTGAACTGTAGGGGTAGATCCCCTCAATGCACGCGTTGTACTCTAAGTAAAGACATCCAGCAGCCAGAAATCAAAGCCGCACCTGGTCGCAATGCACATCACTTAGTAGAGAAACGTCCTACGTTTTTAAGAGCTCAACGTGTGGCACAGATTCTGTCAGGATTGAGATGGTAACAGCCCATCGCTGTACCAGCTCACTGGCTAAACACCGCTCACTGGCGCTTCAGCCATGGAAAACAACACCCTTCGTCCATCACCGTGCGCTTTTTTTGGAGCCCAAATGGCCTGGGCTCGGTGGCCGATCGCCGATCCGGAGCCGTGACTTCCATCCGGGCGATGGCCGCTGTCGGAACGATCGACTGCGATGCCATGCCCAGGCACAGCCACTTCCCCAGCTCAAGCGCAGCCTGGCACCCCGAAAGTGCAGTGTCAGGTGGATTCATCCAATCCTTTTCATCCGAAATGGTCCCCCCGAATCAGCATCAACAGACCTTGGAAGTCCAGTCATGACTCAACATGAAAGGACTGGGGGCCCACTCATGACCTCTTTAGAAAAAAATCCAAGAAAGGACCCGACCGGGGGGCCCCCATCCCTTCATGACTCGTCACGTTTGACCGTCACGTCCCGTCCCTCCAGAGTCAGCGAGGCGGTCACCGGACGGCCACCGTGGTCGTCGGGTGGTCGTCGAGTCGTCAAGTCCGCAAATCCCCGTGAGGTCGTGGATGGTGGTCATTGGAAAGCCTCAAAAAAGGATCAGTGTTGACCTCATTTTTAAGGTCAGTGATCATGTCATGTAAGGTGGATGAGACTGAGACCGGCACAAAAACCAGGACGTCACCACGACTGTATTCCAGGGGTCACATGGAGGGCCTGGGTGGTGTTTGGTCTCATCCAGTGAGTAGCTGGGCACCCCGACTACCTCCAAGTTTGGCACCCCGTCAAACGTGACTCCTGGTTGACCTCATTTTAAGGTCAGTGATCATGTCATGTATTCCGGAACACTACTTGAAGGATCACGGGGGCTGTGTTTGTGCTTACCCCAAATAGTGAAGCTACTGTCCTGTGCTAAGTCAGGTTGTAAGTAGGTCTATGTTTGGTTATAAGTCTTCCATAATAGGCCATAGTGAGTTGTTCAACTTAGTAACTATTGACATCACCAGGTGTTTAAAAAATATTGATGTTTTTGAATGATCTATTTACTCGATGAGATTTTCAGGACTAGCTTGGGACCGCGTCGGTCGCAGGCGAGTCCTTGCACCACGAGTCACGAGGGAACCAGCGAAACCACGGGGGAACCACGTCTTGTTCAGTCTGTCCCACTGTGGTGAGATGATTATACCCAGACACGACCAGCACATGGGACGACGACCGTCCGGAGCTGCCTTCATTTCACTCAGGGGGCCGATGGGGTGGGTCAGACTCGGCAGAACGAACGCAGTCGCCATATGAGATCCGGTCAGAATCGCCCGACCCAACGGACCAACGGATAGGGTTTGCTTCGGGCGCGGACCATCCTGGCCCCCAGGAAGGTCTATATTGGGACGCTACGAACGGAGCTTACGAACGCATCGCTACGAACGGAACAAGAAGCTACGAACAGGGCTCCTGGCCGTACTATTAGGAGCGATCGGACGCTACCGATCCCTTCAACCCTAGACTTGACAACCACTATATTAAACTAATAGGCTGAATCCCGAATCAACTAAGGATTTTACATTATAGTGAAAAACAATGGTCGAACGGAAGTCGACAGGGTCAACCTCTTCCGCCGGTTCCCGCGCGCGGAACGTCCCGATGGTGGCGCACCCGGCCAGCCACAGCAGCGACATGGGCAGCGCGGCCAGTGCACAGCCAGGGGTCACTAAACCTGGGTGAGGTGCTTCTAGCAGGCCTGGCGGGGCTTTGTCGCTCCGTTGGTTTTGACAGCGATGTTGGCGCGGTCGAGGGTGGAGATTCTCCACTCAAGAAGCTGACTTCCGTTGGGACCACAGGTGGTGAACCTGGGCACCGGACTTGTCACCAGGAAGCACCTGTGAAGTCGGGCGCTGGTATAAGTCTATAAGCCTTACCCTAGAAGTCCAAAGACTTTTTCGGCACCCAAGTGTTCAGGAAGTTCCTGACTTCGGATCACCGAACTCGTCAGAGCGTTGAAACATGCTCGACTGGACGAAACCAAACGCTTCTAGATCTCCGAGCCTTTGGGGACTCGTCATGACACGAAGCCGAAGCCGAAGCCGACCAGCGCAGGGTACTGTCCGTCCGGACCAGGGAGGCGTCTTGAGGCGACCAACCCGAACTGCTAGCTGCTAGCATTGCTATTGTGTTCGGTCCATTTCACCCAGGGTGGGGGGGGGTCAAAACCCTAGCCAACTGAGGGTCCCATGAGCCTTTAATTAAATCAAATATACCTGGAACTGGAGGCCGGAGTGAACACTTCGGTGCTGGCCGCGAGGGAGGTCCTTTTGGACCAGGCGGTCTTCCAACTCGATCTGCAAAAATATGTGTGTCTCTTCATCTGTAGAACCTTGCCAAGTTCGGCAGACTCGGCAGACATGTTGCACAGTTGGAAGATCCAGCTAGGTCCAACACATGAAACAAGTCAACATATGCATGGTCATCTTTTCTTCAAACGTAACATCCACATCATATAGTCACCAACTGAAGAACAGCTCGCGATGTTAAGTCAAAGACCCCTCAACGTCTCGATCTTGTGGATGAACCCCCCATCACCACCTGCAGGCTGCCAATTCACCACCCTAATTCACCTCCCCCTCCGCCCTCGAAAAGACCCAAAAAGACTATAGACGACCAGACGGGTGTTCCCGAAAGCACTATAAAGCGGACAAATCCGAAACCTCGCCTAAGCTGGGCCCATGGCGAAAGAGCACGGCCACCGCCGGCCCGAAGTGAACACAAAGGTCCCAGACTTGCCACGCTCTTCTGCTCCCCGGCGACACCGGAACTCCTGTCACACCGCGGTCACGCTCGCGCGCGCGCCGAACGCCCGAACTCCGCGGACCGCCCGGAGAACGGAGCCTCCGGACGAAGTGGGCCACCGGACCGCCCCGCTGGGCCGTTGGGTTTGGCGTCCGCGTTCGCGTCAGAACCCTTACCCTAGGCTTCCAACCACCATTAATTTAATAGGCTTTGCTGAATCAACTAAGGGTTTTACACTACAAAAACTAGGTGAACCATTGTTTTAATGGTCTTGGAAGTCTAGGGCTTATAAGGACTGTACCCGTGGTCGTGCCGAAGCTCCAGGGTTCGGTCTGACTGGCGACGTTTGGGCACCCGCCCCCAGTTCCCCCGAACCGAAACGGTTCGGTATGACGGAAGGCCAAAACCGGAAGCATTCGGGGGATGGTCGCTGGAGCCTGGAGCTTGGAGACGAGTCCAACACATTCCCCCATGCTGCGGGGCGGGCGAACGGTCATGGGGGAGCCCAAACCCAGTGACCTGCAGGAGGTGAGGGGCCTTTTTCTCCACAAACCAGGTGGGTGTGGTTTCACTTCCCAATGTAAATGCCGTCGGAGAGTGAACCTCCGGAAGACGGACGAGGACAGTGAGCGCGATTCTCTTTCTCCCAAAAAGGAGATGTTGGCTGCAGATGCCGCGTTGCTGTGACCATCAACCTCGTTGTCTTTGATCACGCGTTTCTTTGTCCAACCTAGATGCTCCGTGAAAACAGCTCGACTGGTCCCGAACCAAACCCTGGGGATTGGTTCGGGTCCGGACCCCTACTTAGGAGGGTCCTACCAACGAAGGTTGAAAGACCTACTATCCCATAGGTACCCCTGTAGTGAGTGTCCTAGTTCAGGTCACTTAACCTCTGTTGGTACTTAGGAAAGTCTGGCAAGATGGGTCTTTTGCGACAGCTTCGCTACGCGGCAGGTTCGGCACTTCCGACACTCCAAACAACCCTGAGACCTGGTCCCTGACCCCTGAGACCTGGGTTCGAAAGGTTTCGAAACCATGAAACGCCATGAAACCCCCATGAACGGATTCGGGGCCGCTCTCGGGTCGCGTCTGGCGCCGGTCTCGGATGAAGACAATCCGTCCACGCAAGCCTTTGGACGGTGTCTTCGAAGACTCAGCGCTTTGCCACTCTGCAGGTCCCAAAAGCATCCTTCCCAATGTGCGTCACCGACTCTGGGAGGGTCAACACTAAAGACGCGCAATCCTCAAAGGCACAATCTCCGAGAGTTTGGGATGGTCAAGTTGGCCAAAGAGCTGCAACCCTTAAAGGCACAAGTCCCAATGCGGGTCACGGAGTCTGGGATGGTCAAGTTTGCCAAAGAGCTGCAATGCTGAAAGGCACAAGTCCCAATGTGGGTAACCGAGTTTGGGATGGTCAACACCAAAGATGTGCAATCCTCAAAGGCACAATCTCCGATGTGGGTCACAGAGTTTGGGATGGTCAAGTTGGCCAAAGAGCTGCAATGCTGAAAGCTACCATCCGCGATGTGGGTCACCGAGTGTGGAATGGTCAATTCCGCCAAAGAGCTGCAAACCTTAAAGGCATAAGTCCCAATGTGGGTAACCGAGTTTGGGATGGTCAAGTGGACCAAAGAGCTGCAATTCTGGAAGGTGCCAGCCCCAATGTGGGTCACGGAGTTTGGGATGGTCAAGTTTGCCAAAGAGCTGCAACCCTTAAAGGCATAAGTCCCAATGTGGGCAACCGAGTTTGGGATGGTCAACACCAAAGATGTGCAATCCTGAAAGGCACAAGTCCCAATGTGGGTCACAGAGTTTGGGATGGTCAAGTTTGCCAAAGAGCTGCAATCCTGAAAGCTACCATCCTTGATGTGGGTCACCGAGTGTGGAATGGTCAATTCCACCAAAGCGCTGCAACCCTTAAAGGCATAAGTCCCAATGTGGGTAACCGAGTTTGGGATGGTCAAGTTTGCCAAAGAGCTGCATTTCTGAAAGGCATAAGTCCCGATGTGGGTCACTGAGTCAGGGATGGTCAAATTCACCAAAGAGCTACAACACTGAAAGGCTGCATCGCCAATATGGGTCAGGGAGTCCGGAATGGTCAAGTGGACCAAAGAGCTGCAATTCTGAAAGGCACCAGCCCCAATGTGGGTCACAGAGTTTGGGATGGTCAAGTTGGCCAAAGAGCTGCAATTCTGAAAGGCACAAGTCCCAATGTGGGTCACGGAGTTTGGGATGGTCAAGTAGACCAAAGAGCTGCAATTCTGACAGGCACGAGTCCCAATGTGGGTAACCGAGTTTGGAATGGTCAAGTTGGCCAAAGAGCTGCAATTCTGAAAGGCACAATCCCCAATGTGGGTCACTGAGGTTGGAATGGTCAAGTTGGCCAAAGAGCTGCAATTCTGAAAGGCACAATCCCCAATGTGGGTCACCGAGTGTGGAATGGTCACGTTGGCCAAAGAGCTGCAACCAGCAAAGGCATGAGTCCCAATGTGGGTCACTGAGTCCGGGATGGTCACTTTGGCCAATGCGGTGCAAAACTTGAAAGCCCCTTCACAAATTTCTGTTTCACCATATGGAATTTCGACCACAAGAAACAGTTCTGGGTCAACGATGCCGCCAAGACTGGCGATCTTCTTTTTATTGGAGCATATCACAACGTTTGGCTTGAAGACAACACTCACAGCTGTACCTTCAGTAATTCCAGCATCCAATACCTTTGCATCATTGGCCAGTAAGTGGTTGTCTCCGACAATGATCTCCACACCTGTAGTGCTGCGAGTGAGCTCGTCCCAGCAAGGCTGTTCCTGTTTGATCTTCTGCTTGAGTGCCCGGCCGGTCATCTCTGGCGTGACTTCAAAAAAACGGACTTCACCACTCGGCTGCCGTGCTGAAATTCGCTTCGCCATGGATCGAATGAGGGCTTGACGTATGTGGGAAGACCTTGCCGATTCCCTTGGCTTCCTGGCCCACCATGAATTTAATAGGCTGAATCCTGAATCAGCTAAGGGTTTTACACTACAAAAACCAGGTGAACCATTGGTTTAATGGTCTTGGAAGTCTAGGGGATTCTTACTCTACTTTTGTGTCTGTCTTCTGCTTGCTCGCTGCTAGCCTTGTGGCGGCTTGGCACTGATGCCAACTATTGGCTTGGCTTAGGGCTTAGTGATTGGGAAACAGCTTCCAATCACTGTTACACACTTGATCCTATATTTAGTGACTGCAGATGATGTTCAATCTTGTTCATACATTTACCCTGGGAGTCAAAGACCAAACAAAGATATACAAAGAATGGTCTTTAGGTGACCCAAAAGGAAGATCCTTTACTTCAGTCGGTCAAAATATAGTCGGTTCCTGGACTTCTAAGGTTTATATAAATTCTCGAACACATCCTCATGCCCACTTAGACTCCCGAGATCCACTGGGATCCCGCTCGGTCTCTCGACCCGGCGCAGAGCAATCCCAAACGCGACCAGCACATGGGACGACGCCAGTCCGGACTGCCGAGGAACTCACGGCCGATGGGGTGGTGGTGCCAGGGGGTGGGTCAGACTCTGGGGCGGCAGAACGGACTGGCAGTCCCATGGAGTGTATAGCAATCGAGACTCCATGACTTTGTTCAGACAAAAATGGCGGCTATCCGCGGCTCATCAGGCAACCCTGGTTGACCTAGGGACCCATGAACAGTTCCAGAGATTCCACAAATGTTCAGAACATCTGGAGTGGTTCCCACCCTCCTCTTCTACTTTTTACTATAGAGGAGATTGCCATGGGACTGGTTCATCTTCCAACACATCATTTTGACCTTCTCATCACTCCTCTTTTTGTATGAAAGAACATGAAGTGTTTATGAAGTACCTCTGGATCTCACACGCTGCGACCTCGGTTCCTGCGAACCACCGAACCGGCGCGCTGTCGTCGTCCACGTCCTGCCCAAAGCGCACTGATGGCCGCAGCGTGGCGGAGGCGCAAGCCGTACCTGGCGGTCGGGTGGACGTGGTCATGACGTCTTCGCCGTGGCATCGCGCGGTGGCGGCGCGGTCGTGGCCCCTGGCAATGGGACGGCGGCGCGACGTGAGGGCCGAGGTGACACGAGGTGCGGACGAGGACGAGGATGAGGACGAGGTACCAGCACCCGACCTGCGTCACCACCAGGTCCACTCTTTAAGTCGACCTGCGTCGCCACCCCAAACGCAGGTCGACCTGGCGGGGTTTCGGTGCTGGACGTCCAGTTAGGACGATTTCTGGGGGCACCACGCAGTAGTCACGTGAGCTCCAGGGCGCCGGTTCCGAACCGTTCGGAGTACGTCGGTGCCGCGAACCGTCACATCCACGGCCCCGCCCTGGATGGGACGAGCCACACCACCCGACGGCCCTCCATGTGACTGGGACCTTCCTCACCACCTTACTCACTGCTCGGATCACTTACGTACCAGCACCCTCCAACGTACAGGCTGTTAGTTGAGGGTTGGACCCTGTCGAAGCGGTCGAACCATTGGTGACCTGGCAGGTCTCGGGTCCAGGTACAGAAGATGTGTTGACCATGGTCGACTCCTGGGAGGATCCCAGAGCTGATCTTCTTGAGGAAAGGAGGACGAAAGCCCCCCTGTAGGTTCAAAAGGGTGAAGACCTTCACCCACCAAGTCTGCGAACCTTCAGATGACCCAGGGTCCAACCACCTTTTGTTGGCACCACTCGTCCACCACAGTGTGCGTTCCTGAACCTGTGCGGCTCGACATGGCTCGACCATCTTCAGTCAGCTGGGGGGGAGCGAACCCGAGGCCGTTCGACTCTCCGGTCACGTTCGGTACTTTCGGTGACTCACCGGTCCGAGGTCCGAACGTGACCTGGTCACCGAAACACCACCTCTGTTGGGGGTGTCGCTTCATGAAGCTTCCGTCTTTCTTCGTTGCATGGGGGACCAGGTCACGAAAACCACCTCTGGTTCCAGGCTTTGGATTTCCCCAACCCGACCACTGCAGAATCCGACGCTGACGAGACCCGACCCCTTCCGCCCCCTCAGCCGGCTCCGGCACCGAGTGGTGTCTATCAACGCCAAGCCCTGGAACCCCAGTCCCAAGCAGAAATGGATGGAACTGCTCCCCAGTCCCAACCATTTTCCCATGTGGATTTCAAGCTGGCGCCATGTTGGGTTCCGGTTAGCTGGGGGGTCCAGGCCAATCCGTATAACACATCCGTCAAAGATCGTCTTCAAACGTCTTCAAGCGTCTTCAATCATCCGTCCTACTTATATCGTTTATACCAGGAGTCACATGTGGCACCCCGTCGAACGTGACTCCTGGTCCTGAATTTTACTGAGCCTTTGCGGCCATCCGTCACAGCGGAGAACGCCCCATCCTTTTCTTCGCCCCACCTCCCGTTCCCACCCCGTTCCAACGAAGCTGCTCCTTTTCGACCGGACCGAAGGCACCAAGTGATGAGCACCGACAAGGACAGCACGGTGGCGACCCCCAAGAGGAACCTCATCCGCCACACGACCGGTCACAGACGCCGCACGCAGGCCCAGGCGTGCGTGCGTGGACACATGGGCGGACCCTCCATCATCACGGCGTGACCCCCAAAAACCGCCTGGACCCTCCGTTTTCGGGGTGCCCTGTCTGGAAGCCGATATATAGGTAGTGTGGGGTCCAGCCAGGACACCCCGACAGGATGGTCCTGGCGGTTTTTTTGGAATCAGAACCCCAGAAACCCGAGGATTTGGATTTGATATACCTGAATCCTCTAGGTTCCGAAGGGTCCACGTTCCAGACTCGGTAGATGTGAGATTTCACGGCCGGCAGCCTAGGGATCCAAGTACTTCCTCAAAAGGTACTTGGACCCTCCTGGCACCCACCCCAGTCCCACCTTCTCAGAGGGTACTTAGGGCCAGATCACCCCAAATTTGTGACAAAATCCTGGGTTTGTCAATATGTTCATCAGCACGTGGCCTACATGAGGCTGGCATATCCTTGCTCTACTTGGAAGCCACTTTTCCTCGACCCTGTTGTTGAAGCGTTGGTGTCATTCCTCTTGCTTCGATGTGCTCCTCCTTCCCTCTGATGTCGGCAACCAATGGGGCAACAGGGACACATACCCCGCACCTGGTCTGAAGCGCAAAGGCAGCCAGCAAGACCAGCCACCAGGTAATGGAAAATGGTAAGCGCAAGTAGCCTGCCGATGTACGGCGACCCGGTGCACGGCTCAAACCCGCACGCCGTTTCTCCACCTCGATCGTCCAACGACATGCCAGCCAGGTCTGAAGGACTTGGCTGGGTTTGGATAGATGAAGTTCGGCAGGACATGTTGCACAGCTGGAAGATCCAGGTCTGAAAGCAACCATATAATGGTATAGAAAGCATATGAACGCAACCAATCCAACAAAGCCTTCACCGACCGAAACAACACGAACGTCAAACAATTACAGTAGTACCCAGACACGACTAATGGGACTGCCATAGGACTGCCGCCCCATTGAGCCCCAAACCCACCATCCCAATGTAATCCAATGGGGCGGCAGTCCTATGGCAGTCCCAGACGGGTCGTGTCTGGGTAAGGGTGAGCCTTGGGTCCAAAGGCACCACGTTCACTTCAGTCGGGGAATGTCCTGAAACCTTCAGTCGGTCCAAATATCGTCGGTTTCTGGACTTCTAGGGGGACCAGAGGTTGAAGAACCCGAACGTTCGTCTATCCCATATAGGTACCCCAGTCATGGAGAGCCCAAGGATTCTTAGGGAGTATAGAAAAATACACACCATGTCTGACAGGAACGCCCTGCACCGTTCCGGACCTGGTCAGCTTCTTCCTGCTTAAGGCAGGAAACCCGAAGACCGAAGACGGGCAGCGCTGGGTCTTCAAGCGGTCTGAACGCTGGTGAAGGCTGGACAAGGAGCCCTGACACCATCCATGCAACATGGGGTCCATGAGCACCTTCAGGACCCTCGAGGTCAGCCGCCCCAGCCCACGATCCACCTCCCAGGACCCCGAGTTCGTTCCAGGTTGGAAAATATGAAGTCCCTGGGTTCCAGGTATGAACATGTCCATACATGTCCCATGAACATGTCAGCGGAGCGATTTCTTCCTTGGCCTGTTCCCAGGGCCAAGAAAAGCAGCAAGGGCAGCTCGAAGGCGAACCTCTCGGAGCTGTCAGGTGCCGACGCGGCCGGAGCACCATGCTGCGCGTGGGAGGTGTTGCGTGAATGGCCAGGCAAAGAAAAGGACTCGTCATAACCAGGAGTCACGTTTGACGGGGTGCCAAACTTGGAGGTAGTCTTGGAGGTTAGGGGTGCCCAGCTACTCCACAGCCCCTGGATGAGACCAAACACCACCCCTGGTCATAACTAAAAGCTTCTTTGATCAACAGGAATGGACCTGGCGACCCGTCTCAGAGGCCCCCTCGAGTCAGAGCGCCATCTAACTCCTTCGTTTCTCCGCCTTTCCGGAACCAAAGGATACCACAGGATCTGGTGCGGAAAGCATCATCTAAGAAAAAAGCCGCTGCATCAATGGGTGCTCCCCATGCTGCCAGTTGACCAGCTGCTTTTTGACGGTTTCAGCTGGTCACCAACCTCAATGTCTAACCTCTTCCACCAAGAAGCTCTGTCTCAACATGACGCTCAGTGTGTTGAAGGGCCAGCAGCACCGGCGCCTGGGATCGAATCCATAACGAAGCCGAGACAGGGAAGCAGGAAAGTCATCTCCAAGAGACATCCGTGCGGGAAATCACTTGGAAACCAACAAGTAGTACCCTAAGGCTTCCTGGCCCACCATTCATAGGCTGAATCCCGAACGAACTAAGGATCTTACACTACAAAAGCCAGTGAAAGACCATGGTTTTAATGGTCGAACAGAAGTCTAGGGAGTATATGGTTAATGGTTTGAGAAACTTCACGGCATTATATAAGTCTACTATCGGGTTGCATCTTCTAAACATCAGGGAGAGACCGGGAGAGAATATCCGATCTTATATCATACCAATACCAACCCAAAAAAAGTACATCCTACGAAGCCAATCCCCCTGTCTCCAAGGTGCAGCAATGAGAGGGATTCTGGACTTCCAGAGGTATTGCACCGGCGTCCATCCCTCCTGAGGCGCCGCAGCTTGCTGCGGAGATTCAGCAACGCTGATGTTCGCCGCAGCACGTGGCACGAAGCAGCGGCTTGGCTTGAGCACGTACTAAAGAACATCTCAAACAGAGGTATGTTTTGTGTATGTTAGGGGGTTCTCACCTCACCTGGAGGTGATCTTTCACCTCGAAAGAACTTGGATGACACGGCTGTGACAGCCGTGTTGTCCAGCTGAGTGGCCGCCTGATGCTTGGACAGAATGCAGTTCTTTCCGCCCATCCGTCGACAAGATATCTTGGGGAGCTGATGCCATCGAACCTCTGCAAGCAACTGGAAATGTTCCCTATAGGGCTATTGGCCTACCTTCTGAGAAGATGGTTGGGGTGGATTTGGGGGGGTCCAATCATCTTCTGAGGGTATGGAGCCCTAGGGTTTTTTCACTGCGATCAAGGAGATCGAGGAGTTTGATCAACCGAAAAATACAACCATTGAGCAGCTCGGCCTGTTTTGATATACTGTTAGGGCAAAAACATCTTTTTGGATGGTTGGTGGTCCGAGGTCACTCATGTTCTGCTTCGCCCCCCTGGCCTTGGCTTCGCCGCCGCCCTTGCCCTCGCAAGCGCTCATGGCGCGGACACGATGCTGGAACAGCAGAGCAGTTTGGAGCTGAACACAAGGGCCAAAGGGTCGAATTCCAGTGGAGTCCTGCATTGACAGTAGACTGACTCAGGCTGAAACATGCGACTTCTTACCCGCCCACGAGCTCTCACGGTCAAATCAAGCTTGAGTGGAAAACTGACGCAAACCCGCCGATGTTCATAATTTAAAGGTAGGGTAGTGTTCGCATGTGGGGACCATGCCATCCATATGCCCTCCATTTGCATGTGTTTGGTTGAGAGTGTATGAACATTCGCATCAGATGGAACGTGTTCAGCGAAAAAAAGATGTATCGTTGACATCTTACTAAGCAGAGTTCCTTGAGACCAGCAACGACTGTGCAATTGCAGTGGGCAGCATGGTCAGTGGGTTAGCACGGTTGGCATCAAGCAGCCTGTGGTGGATGTTTACTTCAACATCTGATCCCAGAAAAGGAATGAATCATGATCGCACGAGCGCTGGTGTTTGGACCCACGAATGGAGCATGTAGAGGCATGTCATGCATCAATTTGCACCAAAGAAATACTGGAACAGGGTACTGATCTTGAGCGGACCACAGACTGCATGATTCATCATACTGATCTTCGTATTCAGAGCAAAAGGGCCGGTCACCCCCTCTGCTTCAGACTGTTTTGAGTCCTCAGGGTTGGGCTCCTTGGGCCCATCGACCAGGTGAAAAACACGCACAAGTCAGCCGGAACCTCTTCGTAGCGTGCTGAACACTCTTTCACACTTCAAGTCAGCTCGTCCCCGGGCACAATGTGGTCGGTGGTCGGTGGTCGCAGCGTTTTGGAGTCTTGATGAATCAAACCCCACATGTTGATTGTAAAAAAGTAACAAAACCTCTTCAGAAGAGGGCACGCACGTTACGAACATCAATCCGCTCTGTGGCAAACCACGCCCCTTGTTCTTCTTTCAGAATCCTCTTCATGTCGGGGGGGTTGAAATATCAAGACCATCCTGGACCCGAAACCTGCCAGGTCACCACCAGGTCCACTCTTTAAGTCTTCAAAAGTCACCAGGTCGACCTGGTCGACCTGGCAGGGTTTCGGTGCTGCTTGGGGTCTTGATGGGCTGAGGAACCGGCCGGGCCCTCGCCACTGATCTAGCACGGCCCAAGGGACTTGCTCTGGTTAGTTGGTCGAAAACCCACAAGAAAGGGTGGGACGGACGTTCTCCCCCCCCAACAAAGGACCCGTCACGGGGATTCCTTCTGACCCAGACTTTAGCCTATAAATTCATCCATATAACCGAATCTTCTCACAAAAAAAAGAGAAAACTAGTGCAAGAAACCGCTGCACTTCGGTTTCCCGGTGGTTAGACCGACGTTTCTTGCAACAACCTCTGCATCTCTTCGCTCTGAAACCTCGGGGTGGACCGTTCCTCACCGTGTGCTCACCCGGTGCGACGGCGTCGCTCCACGTCCTCACGTCCGGAGCGGGCATCCGCACCCTCCGGGTGCGACGGCGGATTCCGGCCCATCGCTTGGAGGTAGACGAGCACTCGTTGGTGGGTGGGTTGCTTTGCTGAGGTCGAGCTGAGGTCATGGTTGGAAAAAAACCAGCTGCAATTGGGAGCCAAACAAAGAGCCTTCCAATCAGCTGCAAAACAAAGAGCTCTTGAAAAAGAATGCCAAAGAAATCGGACATGCTCTTCGTTGAGAATCCTGCCTCTGGTTCAGACTGGCTGAAGCCTGCCTGGAAGCTTCTGCACAGTGGAGTCATGTTCTCATGGCCTTCCGATTGCTGATCTAAGATATTGAGATAGGACACGGCTGCACGCACCTGCAATCACCTGCAAGCACCTCTTGGTTCCCTGATCTAACAGGTGATTCATGGGTTCCATGAACCAAGCTCTGCTGCTTTTGTCCTCTAAGTTGTGATGCAAGCATTGTTTCTTCCCCCCATGCCTCCAAGTTCCACGAGCCAAGCTCTGCAGACCTCACCAACTGAACCATGACCTGTGGTGATCTACCAAGCGGCGTGCCACGGACGTGAACGATCTTTCGGATCTGCGATTGGCCTTGGAAGTGGAGGTCTCCCTCCCTACTCCAGAGCCCAAAAAGCAGTGAAAAAGGCGGATCTAAAGATCCGGATGGTCTGCGAAAGAGCTAGATTGATCCTGGGAGGCTGGAACATCGCGAACGGATTTTCTCATCTGATCAGCGGGGGGGTCCAAAAAGAAGTACCCGACTCTGGGAGCTCCTAGTGCTTAGGTCCAGTGCCGGCGCGCCATGTGTCGCGCCATGTGCCTCGCACCGGCGCCCTGTTTTGGTCGCGTTCCGTTCGTTCCTCCGCTTGGCTTCGTCCTCCGGGCAGAAGCCTGGCTGGTCGCGGCAAGCAGGCGGAAACCCCGTGGGGATGGAAGAAAGAGGGAGGGGATCCCTAGACTTCCAAGACCAGTTGAAAAATGTTTGACCTTGTTTTTGTGGGGTAAAATCCTTAGTTTATTCCATAAAGCCTATTGAATTAATAACTTGTTGGAAGCCTAGGGGATGAAGGTCGAGTCTCTTGCGCAACCTTCTGGGAGAATGGAGGGTACATGAGGGAACCAACCTTTTCAGGATGTTTGGAAATAGGACACTTTTGAGGGACATGTTTTCGGGAATTTCGGAGGGACAAAAGGATGGGAGTGAGTGTTCTTCCACTTCCCACGGGAGATTGAAGATGACCGTTCCAATACCTGGATCGAAACCAACGACATGCCAGCCATGTCTGCCGTCACGAACGGCTGAATTGGACGGAGATGAAGGTTCGGCAGAAAATGTCTGCACAGTTTGGAAGATCCAGGTACCTGGACCGACCTTCTTGAAAGGGCTGTGGCTGGAGATCCCGGATAGGTCTGTGGGCTGGGGCGGCTGCAACAGCCAGGTGACGAGGTCCAGCCAGGTGCAACCAGGGTGTAACCTGCTCATCCGGGGTGTCCTGGCGAGACCGACTATCTGACTCCCTACTTACACACAGATCCAGACCTCCGCGTCCAGGCCGATTCGGAGATCTCTCGTCTCTGGGAGTCCGAGATCCTCGGCGACGCATGATCCTCGAGCGGATCCCAAGGAGCAACAAATAGAACTACCCCTACCAGCACCAGGTCGACCTGCCAGGTCTTCCCTGGTGGCTGAAATGCAGACTTAAGAGTCGCAGGTGGTGACCTGGCAGGTCTCGGGTGCTGACAAACTTCCAACCACCATAATAGGCTGAAGACCGAACCAACTAAGGAGTTTACACTACAAAACCCAGGTCCACCGAGCTGTCTTCATGCGAAATCACGGTTCCGTCAGCTCGGTACCCACACTGATAGGTCTTAAGGACTCAAGGACCTCATTTCTGCAAAACGCCGTCCACCTCCGGCGCGACGGCCCTCGCCCTCACGCCTCAGATGTGGTGCACAGCCAGGGCCTCTGAGGCGCAAATGGTGCATGAGGCCGCCCCCAGCACGGCCAGCACCTGGAAAATCCTCGGTCCAAGCGTAAGAAGGAGACATGGGTTCTTGTCCTCAGAGCGACTGGAAAAGGGGTTGTAGCATGGCGGGTTTCAGCTATGTTTCAGCTATGGCCCAAAAGATCTTGGGGTTGCCCGATGTTTCCAGAGTCACCGAGCAGAAACATGGTCCCGGTTCGAATCGGCACCTTCCCCGCAAAAGCAATCCGCAAAAGAATGTGATTGTGTATCAAAATAGGGACGCATTGTCTGGGTATCTTCCTATGTGGATCCTCTCCCATATTTGTGTCCAGAAAAACCTATCTCCTTTCCACGGAACTATGGGTTTCTTGGATGAAGAGATGCTGGTGATGCTCGCCCTAGCTTTGGCATCATCAGCATTGTATAATTACATTGCAGCATGTTTGTACAGCAACCCAAAGAAAGCAAAAATCATGCAGCCTCAAAAGAAATGATATGTTTTTTGCCACAAGGTCTTCATAATTCTGATGACTTTCAGTATGTTCCCACAGGGTGTCCTTCTAGCTTGTGCCTCAGCGAAACAAGGCCATCTTTGAGATTCTCAACCAACAAAACACCATGTTTGCAGATCTTCACACATCGGTTGAATGATAAAAACTCTCCTAACTCCTGAGGTTTGAAAATCAGTTTTAGCCAGCTGTTTGGCTCAAGATTGCTTTTTGTTGACACTCCGGACCGACACCAAGTCTCTCAATCGCCTCGTAAAGAGGTGAGGAACAGGGTGTCCTTCCAACCACCGGATTCGGGAGGGTGCTGGTAGAAATGGAACATGTTGCTCATCTATACTTATATCTGGGCCATCTTGTTGGGGTGTCCTGGCTGGACTCCCCTGCACTGCGACCCGGGATGGTCCTTGTTTTCTTCTCCAGAGTCTCTACACCTATACAAAAATGAGTTGAAGAATCCCAGAACCACAAGAGTTGCCCAAATGCAAACAACTCCACCCACGTCTTCCGCCTTTCATGTCGGTCGAAACCGAAAAACACCTGGTCCAACCGTTTTTCGGAGGACCGTCGAACGAGGAAACGGAAACGAGGCGAGGCACTTCTTTGATCGCGTCTGTAGAGCTTCCTCCTCTTCGCTCATCAAAGGCACCTGGAGCGGCTGAAGCCGTTCAGCTGCGGCAGAACGCCGTTCAGCAGATGACAGCATATACCAGGGCCCCCGGGCCAGGGGTGTCTAATTATTAGCTCCAAACAGAGGTGATTCGGGGTATCCATTCACCACCCCAAACAGGGGGCCCTGGTGTACATATATGGCTGTGGGTCAAAATTCTGTTCATCCTATAAGAACCCTGCTAGGTTGACCATGTCTGGTGACGTCCATTCTGTTCATGCTCAGTGGGAAAAACTGGGCCGGCCTGTTTTGACCAACTGCCATGTCTTTTGACGGAGGGAACTTTGCTTTCGTGCGCGTCGGATAGAAGGGATGGTTGGAGAACCAATGCGGAACATCGTGCAGCTGAAGCTGAAGCTGGTGAATGGCATCTACTGGGTCTCTGGATGGAAAACCAAAAGAACCTGGAACGAATATGTGATTGACACTTTTTCGATCCTCGTATTCAAATGGTTCTTTGGGGAAGCACCCATGTCCTAGGTGTGTGTATTTCGATAGGGAGACGCAGGAATAAACCTGATCTGAGTTCAACATACCACCAAGGAGCACTGTTTTTTTGTTCGAAGTCACACACTGAGGAGCCTGTTCGTTCCTGGCGAGTCTGCTTTCTGCCTCTTGTCAAATAACCCAAATACTCTTCTTCACATGAGAGGAGTCACCAGTTCTTCGAACTGTTCTGGTGGTCAAGTTCTTCAAACTGTTCGCAGTTGTCCTCACCATTCTGAAGTGACGCCGCCTCCATCCTGCCGCTCCATCCCACCCGGTGCAGCGCCCCGGCGCGTGCATCGCCCGGTGCAGGACTGGCTGGAGGACTAACTGGCCCATCTGACCATCTGACTGGAGTGGAATCAGAGACCTGCTTCCAACGGGTCACCAACTGGACAACCCAGCACACGGACTGATATATAGGTCTCCAGATAGGATTGGGCATGCAGACAGGAAGTGCTAGGTACTCATTTCATAGAGCATCAATCATGGGAGATCAAAAGGTCGGGCCATGGAGGCCTGAGAGCTCCCAGCTGTGCGGTAGGCGGGCCATCCACCGGTCTAAGCTAAGGGCACATATATAGGTTTCATATGCTTTCCCACGCAAAACACATCCTGCTTCGCTTCCAAAAAAAATAATAGAGAGGTTTTAATCACACCACACGCCACGCGCCTGCATCTGCCTCGCCATCGCCAAGGTTTTGTTGTTCTCTTCATCGCAAATGCGGCGGTGCTGGTAAAACATGACACAGGCCTCGGGCGAGTGCTGAAAAGAAGGTGGTGCAGGAACGGGAAGGCGATGTGGAAGCTGGAGGAAGTCTTCGGGACGAACCAAGTTCTTAGGTTGTTCTTAGGCTGGACCAAGTAGGAAGCTGGAGGAGTTCTTAGGAGTGGTTGTGCTGGATCCCAGGAGTGGGCTCGGACTCGAACTCGACGGCTGATTTTTCGCGCGGGATCTCGGGACAAAAGTAGTGGATTTAGTGAGTCAGAAGATTTACTTGGGGCGCTTTTTCCCCCCCATGGTGGGAGAGTCCGGAGTCCGCCGGAGTCCGGGCCCCCAAAAAAGTGAGCCCTCGCATGTCTTCGAGATGGGATGGTGAACTTGGAGGCTTGGAATGGGGTGCCTTGGAGTGGAAACAGCATGGGAAAACAGCTTGGAACGACGCTTGGCCTGCTGGGAACAATTCGGATTTCACCCCACCTCTCTCCCACCGGAACACCGGACGGCCGGACACCTCGTTCCCACGCCCCTCGGCGGAAGCCGCTTCCAAACACGCCCCAGTGGCGACCAGGCCGGTGAGCAGCGCTGAGCCCCACAGCGAGTGCCACCCCACGGCCTCGGCTCCGTCTGGCGGTCAGGTGCCGTGGGGTGCTGGGAGGGACGGTGAGTGGTTGGAAGGTGCGGCAGCACCGAAGAAACCCGAGAAACCGGTTAGGAAGTCCATTCAGGTGAAGGACTTCCTAAACACGGCCGGGGTGCGTGCACTTGGGACGAAAAGCCTGCCAAGCTTTCACCTGGGGCGAAGCAATTGTGGCTGTGCCACGAGGTTTGGGGTATCTCTGGACAGTTAGATTGTACCTCTTTGGGCCCTGGGGGTTGGACCCAACACCTTCGGGGTCCCAGACCCGAGCCAAACCCTTCCTATTGGTTCGGGCGAAGGCACATGGTTTGGTGGATCTGTTCGGTATAGTGGATTTGCTTGGTGCAAGCAAGACAATTCCACCATGCAAATGCAAGTCTCGTATATTTATATATATAACAACTTCTCATGTTCCCAGGAATTCCCAGGTCCTGTCCCACAAGATCAACTCAAACTATCTGGGGGATAGACCCACTAAACCAGTCAAAAAACATGTATATCATATATCTAATAATATCTACATAGATCTTCCAACTCCAAAGTGTCTACCTGTTCATCATTGTTCATCAAAAAACTAGCCCTTCGTTCGGCAAATATGTGTGCGTTGGAAAATCCAAGCTATGAGTGAGGGTTGCGTACCCATGTCCAACCCCACCGAATGAATCCAATCCCCTTCGGATCAACCCTGTAGTACCCGCCGGACTCATCGGGGTTATCCAACCTCACCTCGGTCCCTCCTGCAAACCCGGAGCTTGCGAATGGAACTCCATATGTTGGAGTACATCCCAAACACTCCATGTACCAGGACCTTCCGAAATCGCCTGCTTTTTTTGGACACCCCGAATCACCTTGGAGGGTCCTTGTATAATTATAGTTGTTTTAAAAAAGGAAACAAACATATTCCATGGAGTGTCTGAACATCTGATGAACTCACTGTCCAAGTTATAAATAAAAGCCTGGAGCATACGAGTCGCCGTGAAGCTCTTGAAGCAGAATCTGCTGCCAAGCAACTCTCCTTGATTGTAAAGATTCACGGAGCTAGCCACCCCTCTACCAGGACCTTCCAACAGGTCGCCACCTGCGACTTTTAAGTCTACAAAAGCCTCCAGAGGAGACCTGTTAACAAGGTGCTGGTACTTGTTGTTTTTTGCCAAATTCTGTTCGGGGGTCCAGGCACACCCACCTATAGCAGAGAGGTACCAACCTATTGGGTGGTCCGCACCGGTGTGTGGTGTATGTTCCGTCGGTTCTCCGACCAGCCGCTGCCAGGAGCAAGAGGACGAGGAGATCCAGCAGGATCACGATGCAGAGGTGACTTCCTTTGGCCTCAAAACAGGCGTCACGAACTCACTGTCCGAGCTGAACACACCGAGCTGAACCCGCGCACGTGTTTGCAACACCTCGGGTGGTCGTGTGTTCTTCGCAGTGAAGCTGAGACGTTCGTTTCACCGTCTGTCTCCTTCTGACTTTCGGACTCGGGGGGAGTTGAGTTGCGACCTTGCAGGCTTGGACGATGGAAGAAAGTGTGGAGGAATGCGAACAACCATTCCTGGTACATCGAAAAGACTCCAAAACAGAAAGAACTTTCCCTGGGAGTCCAGGACTATTTTTTATAAATGGTCTTTACCAGGACCGACACCAAGTCCGCTGGTTTTTGGACACCTCCTAAACCTAAGAGATCTAAGAGGCGTAAACAAACACCTCGACTGGTGTCGGTCCTGGTAGACGACCACATGAAAGCACTCCATTGGTCCGTCCGGTCGCATCTGCATGCGTCAGACGGACCGGACCGGTCTCAGTTTGCAACATGCATGGGGTCCGATCTCGCTGGCTTGACTCGAAAAGGCACCTGGTCACCTTATGGGAGACGGATCGTCGCCATCGAATGCCGATTTTCCACTGGAGTATAATCCAGTTTGATTCCTTTTGGAACCTTGTGTATCCTTGTGGTCATCAAAAACAGATCAGATCAAATGGTAAAATCCACATTGTCTTTGATTTCTTCGGTCCCCCATGGTCACTCAAATGCAGTCGACTTTTGTCACCCTTAGTCCCATCCCGCTTGGTCACCCATTCTCCTTCACCTCGAGCAGGTCGACGCTCCGTTTCGGAGGTTTTTATTCGCACCCACCGGTTGCCGTTTGATAGGCGAAAACGAGAAAGCATTGTGGTTTGTTGGCGAAGGGATTGACACTTGAAAGGTTCGCAGGTCGGCAGCCCATTTTTGTGACCTGTTTCTTCTTGCAACACCTTCCCCGTGTCGGCAGCTGGACGAGCCGCATAGATGTGGATCGCAAATAAGACCGCCTCAGCCGCAGATTTCCGGGAGGTAGCAGCCGAAGAGTTTAGGGTTCGCTGCATCGGATGGAACGACAAGGAAAGGAGACGCGACCCTGGGCTCTCATATGGAAGGGTCGGACCCGAATCCGAACTGGTCAGGGGTCTGGGGACCAAGGGCTGTTTGGAGCGTCTGGGTGCTTTTGATCGCGAGGTCAGTCAGATTCTTCAGCTAAGAGAGGCGCCATCGACACAAACCTGAACAACCGCTCGACCAAAAGGAGTCGCGGTTGCATCGAAGATCAGGCTCCTCCGACCGATACATGTTTCCTCCTCCCCCGGGTCAAGTGAACAGATTCCATGAAACCCGTCACCGGGTGCACCGAACCCATGGGGTGTGTTCAAAAAGCCACCTTTTGCTTCACCCACACTCCCTAGTGGCGCCGCACTCCCCAGAACTGGATTCAAATGGCCCTGGTCGTGGAAGGACCCCAGACCCCTCCAGACCCTCCAGGACATGCGTTCGGTGACCCGACCGTCGGGTCACCGAACACATGTCCTGAAGAACTTGGGCGACCGAGTCGATGCTGGGAAACAGCAGACTGATGAGTGGAGATGGAATTCAGCATTGTTTCAATGGTCTTTTCATCCCAAAGAACCATTCTCTTACTAACGAAGGGATGTTAGACCACAAAACCAGGGATGTTTACTGGTCTTACTGAAGGCGGACGGGGAGCTCTGAGATGAGTATAGAGGGGCCGAAAAACAAAAATAAAGGAAGCAGGGATGGCGACCGAGCCTTCATGGACCATTTTTCTGGACCATTTAAAGGAAGCAGGGATGGCCAAGACCGAGCCTTCATGGACCATTTTTCTGGACCATTTCTGGACCTTCAAACTGCTTTTTCTTTGGTCCAATCGAACTCGAACAAATGCTCTGACGAGTCGACCCGAGAGACTCGAGCTGCTCCTTGACTCTTCGGTCCACCCGGAAATGGTCGGTGGACCCGATGGGATCTTCGAAAGGAAGGTACCAGTCGGTTCGGTGCCCAGCAGAGCGCTTCAGCGGCCGTTCTCCGGAGCAAAAGCACCGGGCGGTTGGGCGAACCGCGGGTGTTCTCTCCCCCTCCGGCCGGACCAACGCGATGCTCAGCTCAGTCGCCAAAGCGTAGCAGGGAGGGCCCCAAACAGCCACATCCTTCACCGTCATCGGTTCCCACGGCGGCGTGAAGGTGGAGAGAGTGCGACTCTTATGTTCAGATGGCAAAGCAAAGAGGTGAACAGTGGTGAAGGGGGAGGTGAACATAGGCACCTGAAGATAGGCACTTGTGATAGGTATGTCTGTGAGATTTTATTGAAGTGATTGATTCAGACTTATAATTGTATTGTAATTTCTGCTGAGTGGGCAAGTCTTACCCCTTTCGATCCATCTGTGCTGCATGATCCTTCTGATCTCCATCCCTTCTGATCTGGGTTCTCACTTGTTCGCCATGTGCCCAGCACACACATGACCAAGTTCACTCAGGAAACCTTGATCCAGCTGGCACGATCCACGCGTGTCCCGATCGTCCCGATCGTCCCGATCACAAGGGCTCCGAACATGTTCCCAGAGGGTTCTTTGGACACCCGGACTAGGGGGGTTCTATTCATATACAGCTCCTTAGAGGTGATGAAAGGGGTGTCCATGAAAACCACCCCAACTGTGGGTCCTGGTGTGGGTGTGTTTTTGGTTCAAATCCGGGAGACCTATCTTTCTCACTCTATGAAAGGACATCATAAGGTCTGTGCCAGAAAAAACAACCTCTGAAACTACTGTGAAACCATGGTTGACCTGGCTTGTAGTGTAGAATCCTGAGTCAAACAGCTCGGTTCTTCGGGATGAATTCAGACTCAATTCAGTATACTCAATTCATGGTGGGGGGCCGACCGGAAGCCGAGCCGGACGCATCCGTCGGTCACCTACGGGTCGAAATCACTGGCTCCCCGTCTTCTTCCTTCCAACCTGGACCAACCGAAATCTGGGTGGGCCTGGCTGGAGATTGTGGAGGGATGTGGGCTGGGTAGTCCAGCCAGGATACCCAAACAGGATGGTCCTGGAAGAGTTCCTCCAGCTCAAACATCCATGCTAAAAGCTCCCCAACTCCATCAAAAACCCGATACCATCGAAGGTGTGATGCCTTGCGTTGACCGGGCACACCGCCAACAGTGTTGGAGATGAAACATGTCATCGTCGTTCAAAAAAGGTAGGGACCAGCAGTCACAAGGGGGTGCCGAACGAACGGAGGAAGTCGGGGTGCCCCTGTCACATCCACTCCTTCTGAGAGGGTCAAATACCTTCTGAGGAGGTCCGACTGGAGGTGTAGGGTTAGGGACTGAAAACCACCCAGGCCCTCCATGAGACTGCTGGCAGTCACCTTAATTAGCCTACTCCTGTGAGGCGGACGCACCGGTGCGTCTGAAGGTACCAGGCGCGGGTCAGGGGTCTTGAAGGTGGTGGATACTTCAGCCTATGCGATGCCGGCTCTGGTCTTTTGGGCGGGCTCGGGCTTTGGGCGAGCTCGTCTCGAGGTCTTTGAAGGCCGGAGGTCGCAGGCGATGCTTGGGGGGGATCGGTGCGATGCTTCGTGAACATGGTGCAGACTCCAACTGAAACAACCAGTTGAAAGGACACTCCCTGGGGTTCACCAAAGAAACCATGACGTGAGGATAGTTGACCAAAATGGATGAGGGGTGTTGTTTCTCTGTTCCATGTTCTATACACTCAAAAACAATCGTGGAAGGTCTTCAGAGAAAGGGTATTCTTTCAGGGCCATGCCGTCCACTTCCATGACTAGTTCAGGAGGTGAACTACCAAGTTCTGCGACCTCCTGTGCCATGGCACTTGCCAATTGACCGCAACGCGTGCACATGATTGCGGCAAAACCCCACAAAGATTTGAGGAAGTTTCGCGTGCATGGAGCAGGCGTCGAAACAAGCGTCTTGTGCAGATTACCCAGAACTTCCGTTTTGACTCACTTTACCCCACCTGGTAGTCATAAACCACCACCACTTACTGTAGTGACTTCCAGAATGATACGTCTCTTGCAATAATTCAGGGCATCTATGACTAAACAGCGCCCACAGTGCCTCAGGCTCTTCCTCGGCACAAGGGAAAACTCCTTTTTGCCGCAGCGCGAGGAGACCGAGAAGACCCTGAGGATACCTAAAGGGGTCTCCTTGGTCTCCGTCTCCCTCGTTGGGAACCATGAACGGAGCGGCCCAAAAAAGAACCATGCAGCTCATGGCCGGCGCTTTGCGCACTACACAA
The DNA here is from genome assembly GCA_963970005.1 of Durusdinium trenchii. NCBI lineage: Eukaryota > Dinophyceae > Suessiales > Symbiodiniaceae > Durusdinium > Durusdinium trenchii. The sequence goes on along the minus strand of CAXAMN010022260.1, from coordinate 1,045 downwards.
GCACTGCAGGGAAGCGAGCCACTACGCACCAGTGTGTGGCACATTCAAGAGGACGTGTATGTCTGTTTGTATACTGATTGAATCTGATTGAATAAAAGGATATATGAAAAAGATTGCACAAGTGAACGTTGGAGCGGCTTTTTAGTGGTCGAACTTCTGCAGTGGTCCCACTGCCCCGTGCCTGCACGACTTCAGTCCCCCAAAACATGTGAAGTCCATCGATTTGCAGGCATGTAAGCCACACTGTCACACTATACAGCGCGGCCTCCTACTGTTTGGGAGTCGGTTCCTTAACCCACCTGTTCTACTGCATTCAATGTCGTGAAGTTCTTAGAAAAACCCACGGTGTTAACATTGGGACTTCCCACGGCTTCACTAAAAAAAAGAGCCACTGATTCATCCGTTTTCAGTCCTGGATGCCACAAAAGTGGTGTGGTTCTTTCTTTCAACTCTCCACCACATTCTTTACTGCATTCAACGGTCGCTCCACATGCGAACTCCTTCCTCCGTCGATCGCCACTCGACCCGGTCGGGGGTCGGGGTGGTCGGACGCAGCATCAGCAGCCTCGGGCCCGTTGGGTCTTGGCGAGCAGGAAGCTTACAACGCTTCATCTCTTCCAAGAGAGGTTGACAGGTCGCTGATACTGTTCGGACCCAGGGATCCTGTGGTACATATGGGATGGGCGACCTTGGGGCTCTTCAACCTCTCATCTCTCAGGGTGCGTCGGACTGAAGCAGCATTTCATCTCACCACCTGCATCGTCCAAGGCAACGAAGTCGAAGTCCAAGCTCTCGAGCATGCGTTGCTGTTGGGCGCGTTTTTTGGCTACAGTAAGAGGTGTCCGAAGTCTGAGCGTCGATCAGACGAAGCTCTCCGATTGGACGGGTGTTCAGTTGATTTTCATGGTTCGTTCGTGATTGTCATGGGCGACCAGGCGACCAGGTGACCCAGGTCCTTTGACCTAATTCCATGGAGATCCTTCCGATCCTTCCGCCGGTTTTTGGACGCCCCTTAACTTCACCATCGACATGGCGTCCTTGGAAC